>JAQQBS010000004.1:6714266-6737019 GCA_030347275.1 Microctonus aethiopoides
TCTCTATACATTCACCCGCACTCGAGGGATTTCTCTCTTGAACATACCTGCATCTTTTTCCCTTACCGCGCGCGCACACACAAATTACGATAAACGTCTTCAAAATTTACTCTTTACCGCCGGGATCACGTCGTTTATCATCACACGTATATAAATGGTCATTTATATATGGAGATATATATATATATATATATATATATATATATATATATATATATACCTATGTATGTGTATATAGAAATGTATATTTCGAAGGTTTTGTTGGAGGAAGAAAAAAAAGAAGACATAAAATCCGGCTAAAATTTCTTCACCTATTTCCTGTCAAAAAATTAAAATTTGTGTTTAACCGGAAAATTAATGTCATGGCAAATATTTTAAGGTATATAATTAATATTATTTCCTTACAGCTGTTGAGGATATTTTTCCTTTAATGGCACATATTGCCGTTGAATTTTTTTCTCTATTTATTTTTATTTTATATTTCATGAGTTGCGGAGAGATATTATGTTGGTGTGTGCCAATGTGATTGCAAAGTAAAAAGACACAGACAGTAGGGGAAACCGAATGGTGGATTGTACTGAAAAACTGGTAGCACACGGTAAAAGAATGTTGGTGGAGAAATATAAGAGAAGAGAGCAAGCAAAATGATTATTACTCTCTCAAAGACGTTTTATTTATTTATTTATTTTTTAAAAATTTTTTCTTACATTTTTTATTTTGCACATCACAACAACGTTGATGTCATTCATCAAAAATTTTTTATCATCATCATCATCATCATGTTGTTATTGTTGATTTATTTCATTATTTTTCTTACTTCTCACGATTAAATTGGTGGGGAAATTATTTATTTGCTGAGAGTTGAGAAATTTATTTAAAGAGAGAGAGATAAATTTGTTTGGTATATATTTAAACGAAGGGAGAATTTTTAGTGTAAACTTTTTTCGGCAGACGATAAGAGTGTGCACAGTAATGTTATAGGCAGGAGATGGAGGGATGAAAGAAAAAAAATGAAGGATATACCAAGTGACTAGGTGTCATGTCGGTGTAGTAGAGGGTGTGCTTAATGCAGGGTTTTCTCGCGCGCGTTTCTCTTCAACTCTTGAATTTGCCTTATCGACCGCACTCGAAGTCACCTCGGCTGCGAGAGTGCAGAGCACTGACTGACGCTGTCGTAAGCTGTTGCATCTTATGAATATTAAAATTCTCAACTGCGCATAGTCACCAAATATTAATAAGATATTTATTTATTTATTAATTCTAATTAATTTATTTATTCTCAAAATTTTTATCACTTCAATTTTTATTCTACTCATTAATTTAATTTTTTAATTGATATATTTATATTTTATTAATTGTCTTTAGAAATGTAAGGGTTAATTTATTTGGAAACTTTTTGCTTTGAAGTTGAGTTTAGAAATTATGAAATTTATAATTTGAATTGTGGACCATTTTTATTATTTTTGTTGTTTTTATTTTAGTTTATTATTTAATGTATGAAATTTCGCCTTGAGTCAAGCCTGCTTTGCTTTTGGTTCGTCTACTCTTCTCACTTACCACTTTAACAACTTTGTATGTGTGCATTCATGCCCATTTTCCACGTTTAGAGCAGCTATTGTTTGCATTTCTATGTAAACATTTACACTGGCGAATGAAAAGTCAAGATTTTAATACACTTTAGTTTCATTTATACTCACCATGTGTTTATTGAGCATACGTTACCTTTCCATTTTTTATTTCCTCTCCTATTCAAATTATCCAACCCCATATTCGAAACTTTAAACAGAAAAATTTTTCAAGTAAAAAAAAAAATTTTTTTATTTATAAATTTTTTTGTTTATAAACAATTTTATTTTTTAAACAATTACGTACATTAAAGTGTGAACCGTAATTGATCTTTACCATTGTTAATTCATATAAAAGACACTTCTGCTTTCTCAATTATACACAAAATGAAAAAGTCAAAAAATTGAAAAAAAAAAAATTCAATAAAATAATTTTTTATGATAAAAAAATTTTCCATTGTTCATTTTTTCATCTTCTATCAATCAATATTACTGTATTGTACAATTCTCCCCTTCGTGGATCACCATTTGGCTTCTGGTACTCCAGCTTCAATCCTGGTCAGGATGCTGCGCAGTCCAATTTCAACCATAGAGCTGATAGCCTGCGCAGCCAGTTTCGAACATCTTAATACAACAATAGAAATTATATACCAGTGAATTAAATAACGACAATAAAGTGTAGGAAGTAGTTTTGAAATAATACGTAGAATATAATATATATAAAAAATATAAAATAAATTTTTTGGATCATCACTATCATCATCGTTATAATCATGGTATGTAGAGAAAGAGAGTTATTGTTGTAAAGACTCCTCAGGTACTAATGTTCACCCATGCAAGGATGATTGATTATGACAGCTCTTATATTTTTGTAGTAGTTGCTTTGTAATTCAATGGATCATATTTCCTATATTTTTCTTTCATAATTCAAAAATATAATACCAATCCTTGTTTATTCATCCCAATATCACAGTTCATGTTGTGAATTAATTTTTTTACTCTTTGGTCAATTCCTCAGATTTTTTCCTATAAAATTTCAAATAAAAATATGATTTATTTGTTTATTATTTAGTTTATTAATTAATAAAATTATTTAATTAATTTAATTATTCTCGGGGTCATAGAGTGAATGAAGAGACAAAGAGTTAGTAGTAATAAGCAAATAGCTCACATGGTCTAACCTCAAATTGGGATCCAACATGTGGTCGTTGGATTTGAGAGAAAAAAAAATTTTTGTTTTTCTCTTTTATATTAATCTATTGTTGTATATGAGTATTATAAATGAAATTCAATAGATTATGGCTTATTTTTTTATGATCAATAATAGCCACAGCCTTATAGTTGCACAGACCAATGAGAATCATTGAAGACGAACTTGGCTGCGCAGCCTACTTGCATTCATTGTATATCCATGAATATTGACTCACCCCATCAGGGTTCCTATGGTTAAAAACGTATTCAATATGTGTTTTTAATTGGAATATGAGTCATACGAATATTCTATTCAATCCATATTGCATGGTCCAATGAACTTTTGTTCATCATACAAACCATAAAATCCAAGTCTGCGCAGCCCTGCGCAGCCTCCAGGATCAATACAATTTTAAGCATTACAATGCCTTCTGATGACTCCAAACACATCACAATTATATTCAATACGCCATTCTGCTCTCCTCTATAACAATAAACAATCAAATTATTTATTTAAAAAAAAATTGTTTATAAAAAAAATTTTTTTTTTTTGATAAAATTTTTTTTCTAACCTCAATTGCGAAATGGTTACTTATGACTTGTTGAATTTGTGGATAATTGTTATTAAAATGTGTTTTTTTTTAATTGTTTATTTACAGATTTGGTACAGCCATGTCCACTAGGAAGAGGCGAGAGTTGAAATCTAGTTTAGAACGAAGGAATAAGAGGAAAATAATACTTGAAAGTTACGATAGATAGGATGAGTGGACCTCGGCGAAACGAAGCTCGTTGCTTCAATGAAAATTCTCCTAGGCCGCCGGTGCCTGGTAAGAATCAATTTTCATTCATAATTCACAAGTAAAATAGCCGTCTAAATTGCAAGTTCAATGGCAAACATAACCTATACACTTTACGAATATATGTATGTAAACAATAACAGTGACAGCTGTTGTGTTAGTAGTAAAAATGGCCGTGCGTGGCGCTAAACGCTGTATCAAATAAAATGGCGGGCTTTACCCGTTGCTTTGATTCAATTTATTTTATTATTACATCAGTAAGAACAATAAATAATGAATATTGGAATTAAGAATTATTTTATTGATGAATGCAATATGAATTTTGTTTAGGTGAGGAGACAGGATGTTATATGGGCAGGTTTCGTCCGCAAAGTCCCGCTTTGACACCTAGACGTTCGTCACTTGGTTTTCGTTCATCCTCGTCATCTTGCGATGCTTCAGCACCACTTGGATTTGAGCCAGAGGGTTGTTGTGGAACTGACATCATGGAGGGAAACGGAGGTGAGCTTGCCTGTATACGATGGGCACGCAATCTCCATTCACTTCTACAAGATCCCGAAGGCCTCGATTTATTTAGGAAATATTTGGATCAGGAGGGCAGACAACATGCGAATCCACTTAATTTTTGGTTCGCTTGTGAAGGTCTTAAGGAACAACGAGATCCTGATAGGATACATCAATTGGTCAAGCTTATTTATAGACGGTAAAATTAAATTTATATTTTTATTTAATTTTTAAATTATGAAATTGAATTTATTATTGAATTTTTCAATTTATTTTTTAGATTTTTTCAAAAATCGCAATTGGCAATACCAGATGAAGTTAGAAAAGAGGCAACTAGTCGCGTTAAAGAGGGTCGAGCGGATGAAAAAGTTTTTGATGCTGTACAATTAGAAGTCGAACGTCTCATTAATGAAACAACATATCCAAACTTTTTGCATTCTGAAATGTATCTGCAGTATGTTCGTGCCTGTCAAAATCCAGATTCAGCTGGTTATCCAAGCTCGAGCTCTAGTCGTGAAATGTCATTATCTTGTGGACCAAGTTTGTTGCCAACATTGCATGAGGATACAGAATTTCATACGGTACACACATCGCATTCAGCGTGTGAAACACCTGGTGAATTAAGACTGACCAAAGATATCCTTATGGCAACACAGCAAACAAGAGCAATGGATCTTCGACCGAAGCCAGAAGCTTTTGCTGGGTAAATATATTTTTTTTTTAATTTTTTTTAATTCATTCACGCCGTAAAAATTTTGAATGCCTCTCTTAATTTTTTTTTTTTTTATCCATTCACTGCTTGCGTATTATCACGTAGTAATTATTATTATCTATTTTTGATCCGTGGTTGAATTTCATTAGTATATGATAGATTAATATATGAAAGATTTTCTGTAAAAATTTTGTTTTTCCCTTGATTTATTTTTTGATCTGTTTTTAATTTGTTGTGTTTGGCACTTTTTTTTTTTTTCTTTTCGTTGTTTGTGTGGCGTATGCATATAGAATGTACTTGCAAACTGGAGCTAGTCCGTACCATGTGCCGTTCTCCAGAGTGCACGCTCAGTATTCCTCCTACAATCCAGTATCGAGACAGGACTCGGAGCTTCAAAGTCTCAGCAGTGATGCACGTACCGAGTCTGACAATATGTCACTTACTGACTCATCAGTGTAAGTAAAAGTTTCACCTCAACATAACGTTTGTATAATACATGTTGAGATAAATGCTGGATTAAATGTGAGAATCTAAAAACTAAAAGTATTAAATTGATAATTAAAATTCAGATTTACTTTTTATTTTGTACTTTTAGTTTTATCTTTTTCAAATTTAATTTAATATTTATCTTTGTATAAAATGAGAGTGGACACATTAATATATCGATAATGGACAAGGCAAGTACAATAAATCCTGTCACATTTCCCAAATTAAATTAAGTTGCGTGTCCGATGGATATTTTTATTTTATATTAAATTGACTTGATGAAATCTATTTATATTCATATTTTATAAATATATTAATAATTTTTACAGTGATGGAATGTCGATAGGACGGCCTAGAAGCAGTAGAAAACAATATATGAGACATTGCAGAGCTATAAAAGAATCGGCAAGCCTAAATCGTGATTCAATGGCCCATCATACAGTGATACCACGCACACAACGAGTTTCACGTGACCTAACGCAACCTCTAAAACCCGAGGTATTTGCGCAAATACTCATTAATAAATTGGAGAGTGTACGACGTAATCGTGAAAATCAAGAGAAATTAGAGAGACACCTGCAGGAAAATGAATCAATGTCGGGTGATTTAAATAATACAATTCTTGGCGCACCAAAAGCATTGGCTGATGCTTTACGCGAAAAATTAACAATTGACGATGATAATGATCAGGCAATACTTGATCAACATGTATCGCGAGTATGGTCTGATCCAACGCCGTCAAGATCGCCAGGTTTTGCATCACCAAGAATATCACACTCGCCTGATCGTAAAAGAGCAAGCGCTGGACATAATTATTCACGCGGTTATAAACAACGAAAGGAAAAAGATGTTTTCTCAACATTTTCCATTGATAGCGGCAACATTCACGATTTTCCCGAGGGTAATGACTTTGCTTGTGCAAGTTCAATTAGCTCGTCGAGTTCACATTTACCTAAATCAAAGTCTGTGCCTTCTGAATACGCTGATTCGCTTCACAAACCGGATCTTTATCTACCAGGTAAAATATTGATCACTAATACAAATAATTTACTAATTATTTCATTGATGTAATCAATAGTCAATTTATTTTTTATTGATTCAGGACACGAGCAACGGTTTCGAAGGTCAGATGTGTCGAGAAGATCAGCAACGAAGAAATCAATGGCGGAATTGACAGACAGTGGTGTTAGCGTTGTCAGTGATGTTACTGCGAGTAAAGACAGTCGTATACAATCATGGCGTAATCAAACGGAGAAGAAAATTGAGAGTAAACATTTAAGACATGGAAAGAAATATGGTTCGAGAAGTGGTTCATTAGAGAGAGCCAACCGAGAAGAATTTGGTGGACGTGTTCAACCATTCTTGGGTGATCCGGGAATGCCGCTTCTTCCTCAACCTCATACTGTAAGTATTTCATTTATTTTTTCTTTCTATTTCAATTTATCTTCCATTAGCGATTTACTGATTTATTCATTAAATTGTTTATTCGTTTGCTACACAGCCAACGCAATTGGATGAGGCACGCAGAAGACTTTTAGAGGAAGATCGAGCGCGCAGTATGATTGCTGCTGGATCTGGTGGCAATGGTTGTACATCATCGGGTTCAAGTAGACAACGTTATCCAACGGGACAAAAACAAACTCATGAGACAGTGACGTCTGGTCATAATCAATGCTCAGCACCGTCGAATCAATCAACGTTACGCAAGAGTAGACAAGACATGGGAGATTTTACCACTGTTGTGTTCAGTTTTTGCGACGAACAATTTCCATACAGATCAAGAATTCCGGGACACAATGTTACACTCAAACAATTTAAAGAATTCCTTCCAAAAAAGGGCAGCTACAGGTAAATAATTTATCCATTTATAAGCTTCAATTTATTTTTATTTATATTTATCATTAAATTAATTTTATTATTTTTTATTAGGTATTTCTTTAAAACTGAGTGCGAAGATTTGGACACAAAGGTGATTCAGGAAGAGATAACTGATGATTCGGAAGTGTTGCCGTTGTGGGAGGGAAAGGTAATGGCCCAAGTCAAGGCACTCGAATAACAAATTTGTTATTCATAATCGTATAAAAAAAAAATATTTATTCTCAGACTGTACAGATATATATAGACATATATTTTTTTGTTCGAGACCAATTATCATTTTGACTATGACACGTGCGTCAATTTGAGAGATCGCACGTCCATTCTCTTTATTATTTTATTAATATTATTATTTTTTTAAATTGAATCAAATCGTTCATTTGATTTCTTATTTAAATTAATTATAACTTTTCGATATTGAATTTAATTATTAATCTGTAAGAAGAAAAAGAGATGAAAAAAAAACACACACACACAAAGTACTCTATCTTCCAGAGACTTCCCATAGTTTTTTCCGGCCGAATGTACAAAAAGCCTGCCTGTAGTTGTTATAATGATGAAGGAGAAGTCTATATTATTAGACTTTTCAATAGTTGAAATTTATTAACACGATAATAGGCAATAAGAATTAATATTACGTATATATTATATTTTGTATATTGATATTGAATTAAACAATTCAATGAATTGTATTCAATGTATACATAAAATTATATATACGTAATATTTAATAATAAATAATGATTTATTAATTAATGCAATTTGTCTCATCGTGCCACAAAGAAAGAAAAATAAATCATTCGTAAATGGAAGATTAAAATTTAGGTAAACAAATAATGAAATCATTGTAATATATATTCATATACATACATTGAAAATAAAGACGATGCGCAATAAGTTTGTGGACGCGGCCACCTGAGGAACATATAGAGATGATCATTTTTAAAATCATTCATGATCATGAGAAGAAAAAAAAAAACGTTTTGTCGGGTGCGAAATATTGTGCCTTTTTAGAATAATAAGAAAATTGAATTAAGACTTAGTAAAGATTAAGGATACTTACGGCCCAAGAAATTTGATTAAATAAAATGCTCTTGTTTGAGCGAAAATACAGAGACTCTTTCAATAATCAACGACTCGTTTTACTATCATTCTTTTCTTCATTTTTCATTTTTCATATTGAATTCATTTTGAGGTTAGATTTGTATACACCGTTTTTATTCTTAGAAAGATGATCAGAATAATCGAAATAAATTGGTGCTATTACCGATTGTAAAAGTGTGTGATATCCTGATCAAGGATATTAATTGATGCTTGTATTAAATATATATTGTAACGTTATTTCCTGTTGTTTCAATTATGGAAATGCGTTTCAGTGGAGAAACAAAAAGAAAAAAAAAAAGTTGTCATTAGTTAAACGAAAATTAGAAAATCAACGAGATTTTATCATTGTTTATAATATAAATATATTTTTTTTCTTTTTGATAATTTCATCAATGAAAAAGATTGAATGTACAGTTTTGAATTTTATTAATACGAGTCATGTAACAACATGTCTTTCTCGTCTTTTTCATCTATCATTGACTGCACAATAGCTCAATAATGACAAAAATTATCCATGAATTATTGTATTTTCATTTATTATAAATTATTTCAGTAAAAATTTTATAGTTCCAGAATTATAAATAATTCTGAATAACTTTGTCTTCATATAAAACAAAAGCCATGTAATTTTGTTATTCAATTTTCATCTTTTACTTCGCGCTTCCATTAATTATTTATTTGTTTATACAAATATTAAATTTTCACAGTGTAACAACAATCTTCCAATTCCAACGCGACTGTGAAATACTTGCACACATACATTGAAAGAAAAAAAAATGAAGAAAATGATAAAACATTGATTAAATTTATAATTATTATCATACTGGAAAAGTCAATAGATAAAAACAATTTATAAATAATTCGCAATTGATTTTATTATACATTCGTACAACATTATTTAAAATATATTATGATTTTTATATGTATGTATATCGCCACAAAACGTTGATATGTGTTCCTGTACCTTACTTTATTAGTTAATTTTACACTTTGCTGTTCTTACATTTATTATTATTATTATTATTATTATTATTATTATTAATAAATACCTATCCTCATTACTATTAACTACTGTAAATGAAAATTGTCAAACGAAAAAGGTAATAATAATGATGAAGCGATTTTCACCAGATTTGCATGCATGTGTTTATATTTTATTGTCTTGTGAATTTAATCCAATTTTTATTTTCCTTCATTAATGACAAACTCTACAAAGTATTTGATGATAAAATAAGTGTTTTGAGTATTATAATTAGATTTGGCATGCAGAATAATTGCGTGTCATGACGATGAATGTATTTGGGTTTCATTTATTTATTTGCAAAGTCATTTTATGCATATTCATGTTTGAATTAAATTAATAAATGATTTGAGTTGTAATTGAACGTCATCTCATAGTGAAAATTTATATTGATGACACTTTAATGTGTGTGCTCTCGGTCGATAAAAAAAATTTATTATCAGTTTTTATTTTGAGAGAATATGCAGGTTTCATTGGACAAACTGGCACTATAATTTCGAATTTTTAAAATCGAATGAAAAAAGTTTTAAGCGTTTCTAAATTATTTATTTATTTTATTATCACAATCTTGGGAAAAAATGTTTTATACTTTTATATAAAAAAATTAACTCTAATACGATGAAATGCTCGAATAAAAAATTTAATACTTTTTATTAATTGCCGTGTAAGTAAATGAAATTTTAGAAACTACGAGGATTGAAGATGAGAATAAGTAAATGAATATTAATGAAATGAATTTCTGTTATGAGTTTTAAATTAATTACGAAGGTTTATCAGGTTTTGATTGCAAGAATTCAAATATTAATTCATTTTTTCTGTCTAACAATTCATTTCTGCTTCCTAATAATTCATTTCTTCTTTCTAATAACTGATTATTCCTCGACATCATATCATTTTTCATTTGTAATATTTCATTTTTTTCTTCTAATGCCATTACTTTACGATTTTTAACCTCTATCAATTCTTTTAAACTTTTTTGGAAATCTACATTTGCAACGTACTTATTTTTAATACTTTCTAAAATGTTAATTTTCTTTGACTTTAATTCAAGGGCTTTGGCTCTTTGCTTATACAATAATCGATGGTTGAGAGATTTTTTGCGTTTCCGAGGTCTGGAATTATCATCTGTTTTTTCACATGATGTTCCTGCAACATTTTCTTCAGCACTTTTATCCTGATCTAAAATAAATAAATAACCAACAAATTTTCTATATCTCAAAAAAATCCATAATTATCTACTTAATATTAAATATTTATTTTAACCCTACCTCGATTTCGTAAAAATAGTTGTTCAACACTAACATCTACTTTTTCATCATCTTCATCATCATCATCTGAATCATCAGTTTCATCTAATTCATCACTTTCATCAATTGAATCTTCATCGCTAAACAATTCACTTAAAATTATTTTATCAATATTCTCCATTGTTAAACATGTACTTTCAATAAATGTCTTCAATGATCACCCGGTAATTATTAAATTATCAACGCGCAAAATACGACATTGAGGTTATGTTTTCCAGTGTGTAATGATAGTGTCTCCGGGCCCTGGGTATGCGCAGTTTCATATAAAATTCTACAATTCAACATCAATGATCAACAACTGCCTACAAAAGTGCTTGTATCGGCCGAGTCCACTCTCATATTCATATGTCAGTTGTTGGGTGAATGTAAAAGCACACACATCATTTCTAACACGAATTTTCTTTGTTTGTCATCAACTTTTTTCATTACGATAAATACACCATGTGTTGTGTCGTCATGATAGCTCTTTAAAATTAAAAAATTCAATCAATCCGCGCATTGCATTTGAACTAAAAGGTAATGAATAATTAATCAAACAAAACTTCACAAAATTCATTAATATTTTTATATGAATTAAATTAACAATAGTGATTCACTCAGTATCAATATTACATGTGTATATAAACTATTAGTAATCAGTATATGTATTTATTATTTGTGCGTCATTAATTTAGGTACATGAAAAATGTCATCAAAGTGTTAATAACAAATTAAATACATCAGAATATGAACCTTAATGTTTTTTTTTATTTGTCAACAGTGTATAAATGGCACAGACTAACGAAGAACCCGTTACGATGGATGATAATAATGCGCAAAATGACGAGGATAATTCGTCATTAGGAGAATGGACAATTCTTGATAAAATATCTTATGACAAAGTCACTAATAAAAGAAGCATCAGTTATCAGAGAAAGGATTCTCATCCTGAACAAAGTGATGAAGTCGCAGATGCTGAAGTAGCTCGTGAGGTTGTTAAAATACATTAATATAATTTTTTTTTGTATCACTTTTATTTGTTCATTCATAATTTCTATTCTTCATATTATATTTTGTTATTACGGTTGATATTAATTCATTAATAATTTAATTATTTAAATCATCAGGCTATTCAAGTGCTGGAGCAGACAGTGGATACGAAAGATGATATAAATAGAATTGAATCTTTTGTTCGAGGAGATGAAAATTCGGATGGAGTTTCTGTGATAAGTGAATGTGACAATAATAATGACAAATCTCAGTTGAATAATATTTCAAATATTGTTCATTCAGTTGAAAAAAATAATGCACCGGTAATGAATAATTTATTTATTTATTTATTTATTTATTATAATCATAATTATTATTAAGATATTATTCGTAAAGAAAAATGATAAAAATAAAAATGATGAGTGTGTATTTAAAGGTATGTGAACTTAGTTCATTGGCTTCTTCTATAGGTTGGAAAATTTGCGCATATCATCTTAGCTTGTTCGCTGGCAGCAGCCATTGGATTTGGTATTGGCTGCATTGTTGGCAAGGGGGAAACCCAATTGTCAGTAAACGATGTTAATTTTGGACATGCAGAAAGTGAGAAATATATTCCACGCAGCGAGCAATTGAGCAGGGAAATAATTATGGATGATGCAAGAATTCAACACAAAACAGTATTGAAAACATCAAATATTCATTTGGGAAAATTAGCAAGTAATGAACAGCAACCTATGAATATTAATGATAATAATAATTCTCAAAATGTCGGATCACTTCGTGATATCTTGGAAAGAGTTAAAGTTTCCCTTGATACACTTTGTACAATGATTGATGATTCTTATAAATCCAGTGAATCAAATGAATATATTGCTGTGTGTGCTGAGCCAACGTCAATTATGAATTTAATTGAATTGAAGAGTAATATAGAAAATGTTATTATGGATATCGGTTATATCAACGATCCTTCTAATAAATGGTTTGAATATTTTAATTTATTATTTGTTTAGAGAACAGGGCATACACATTTTTGTACAGCTTTTATGAATTTATAATTTTTTTATTTTTTTGGGTTTTAGGTTTATTGAGAATATGGAATTTAAATTGAAGAATGTTTCTTTGTCATTGATTAATGATTTGTCAAGAACTGTGAAAGATTCCGTAATGAAAATTGATCGAAAATTGAATAAAGTGCGACGTAAATTAAATGAACGGCTTTGCCTTATACGAAATACCGTTGGAAGTGATGTAAAAATTCAGGAGACATTGAAAAAATATAATATACTGGAAGAAAATTGTCCAACGAAAAAATTATCACGAGAATCATCGAGTGAATTTGATTTGACAAATAATTCAGCAAAAAAAAAGAAATTTGTTGAAAAAAATCGAGCGTATCCTGTAGGGCCTGAAGTTAAACTTGAAATAGATAGTAAAATTCCGAAAGTAGATGTAGAATTCAAGGAACATCGTAAAAATGAAAAAGTGCCTAAAGATGAGCAGGAAAAATTTTATAAATCAAAGAGAGATTATTACAAACAACGAAAAGATTTTTCAAAAGGTGATTTTACAAATGAAAGAGAAGCAATTGAATTGCAAAAATATAAAGCGAAAAAAATTCCACGTCCTAATATTGTCTCAACAAATTTTGTAAAAAATTTGGGTGACGAGGAGATTATTAAGGAAGAATATTGCGACGCAAATTCGTGTTCGAAGCAACGCAATAATGACAGAAAAATATTCCGCGATGGAACATATGAAAATTGGCAATTTAAAAGGTAAAAACATGTTCAATATTTCATTTTTTTGTTATTGAAGACACAGAATTAATATTAATTTTGCTAATTATAGATCTGAAGGACGTTTCAATTGGCGTGAAGAAAAGAAAGTTGGCGATAATGATGAATCATCGTGGACCGACAAACGCGCCAAAGGTCGCAAAAACGCCCGAGAAAAATATTAAAGTTTCCTAATAAATAAATGAATAAATAAATATAATATTTATCTATATGTATAAATTTCGGTAATCGACTGTAAAGTCAACATCAACATGTGATAATGAAAGTTAATGAAATTTTTCTTTTGTGTGAAAAAAATAATATATAAATATATAACCCGTTTTAATTTCAAATTGTCAATATTATAAATAAATTATTGTCATACATAAACAAATGAAATTTGTAAATGGCGCGACGTGATTCAGATACAATATTTCATGTTGTAAATTTTAATATTCAAAATGTCCTCCAGGTATTTCAATTGCGCAGCAATAATAATTTATAGAATGATGAATCATAAATTTCTTTATTTTTGTTTCAACAATTTTATTTGGATATAATAAATAGGATGGTCTTGCTGAAATTCAAAAACTGCAATTGGATAAAAATTATGTTTCTGATCAATCATTTACTTTTTTACGTTATATGACATTTTTAGTGGATCATGCAATTAAACGAACTCAAACAACATACAAAGCAGAAGAAATTCGTCAATCGCATTATCGAAAATTACGACGCAATAATTATAAAATATTAAAAAAAATATCAGGTGATTGTCTTGTATTTATTATTTATTTCAAGTCTCGGTATTACTGTTGCTTTTAATTATTAATAGTGATTAAAATTTGTAATTATAAATATTAACATATTAATGTGTGTTTGATAGCTCTGTCAAAAACTCTAGAAAATCAGAGAAATTTACGACGACGAATTGAAGAACGAATACACTCTCAACATATTAAAAATATTGAATTAGTTGAGAAAATTGAGAAAAAATTTATAAAAGATTCAAAAGGTGTATCAAAAAAATTTGAACGTATGCAAATTGATGAATATAAACAATCGGAAACGAAACAAAATGATTTGAAGCCAATACTTAATATAACACAAAATAAACTACAAAATTTATTAATGACCAACGAACGTTTGGAGAAAGATATTTATTCAAAGCGGTAATGTACTGTTGTTTAAAAAATATACATAAAATTTTCAATTAATAATTAATAAAATAAAATAAAATAAAATATTAATTCAATGTAATATGAAAGTAATTTAGCTCCTATTTTTTTAACAATCTTTTCCAATTAAATCCAACATTTTTATCAGTTTATAAATTATATTTTGGTCCATAGGTATAAAGTTACATCACAGTATCTTTCATTACTCAATCGGTATGACACAGAGATAGGTGAAAGACTGGAAATTATAACTAAACTCAAAGCAGAGTTCGATGCATTAAGTGAAGAACGACGTGAATTAGAGGCAAATTTTAATAGTGAATTATAAATAAATTCCCAATTTTTAAAATTAAAAAACAATACATGTATTTGTTGATATTGCAGGATGCGATTGAAAAACAATCCGAAATATTTAATTCTTGCATCTACGTAATTCGCTCAAAAAAAATAAAAGAATTTACGGATCGTGTGAAATTATCAAGAAGAATAAACGCCGCAATAATAATTCAAAAGTGGTGGCGATCAATAATCGATAAACGAAAGACTAAAAAAAAGCGAAAGATCACGAAGAAAAAAAAGAAAAAGAAGAAAAAACGTCGAAAAGTTTCACCATAAATATCATTTTTGTTTCCTCTGTATATTTTTCTTGCTTATAAGATACGATACAAAATCTATTTTATTCATCCTCCAATATACATTTCTCTACCAACTCTCGTAAATTTGGATTCTCCATTGCTGCCGCAATGCGTTCTTTATCATTTATCTGTTTATTAACTGTAACAGAAAAATATTAAAATGTGAATGAGCATAAGAGAAATATAAACGATAAAATAATAAAAATATTAATCATACTTTCTTCCTCAGTTGCATGAGCACCTTCTTTTATATAAATATCCAATTTAAATACCATTACTAAACTTCGCTCCAATTTAACTCTAATACATAATCCAATCAAAGTTGCCAAAGAACAATGTGGAACTGTTGGATTAAATTCCACTCTTATTACATAAGCACCATTTGGTATTGGTTGACAAATATTTACACACTCCTCATAAACAACTTCCAATTGCTCCAATGTCTGTGGCTTCTCAGGATCTTTTATTGTCCTCAGAAGATCTGAAAATCATTTAATAAATCATGAAATACAAATTTCCACAATCAATAAAATATAGATGTATTTTCAATTAATCAATTTATTTATTTAAAAATATGAGAAATACAAAATTAAAATATACTTACCATAAACAGATTCCTTGAGTTCAATTCGATCTTTCTCAGTGAATTCACATCGAGTTTTTTTATCAAAATCCTGTGCTGTATCCATGACACGATCAGGCATAATGCCATCTTTAATTTTACTACCAATCGATAATTTACGTAATAATGACAACATATCTATTGCTGAAATCAATATAAGAATCATTAATAATTATCTACAGGTTAATAAACGTATTGAAACAGGTGAACAATTATATTCCGAAACACTATACTTACATACACATACGCCAAAGTGCACATTCAATTTTATTTCGATTAATTATTTAATCAATACATATCTGTGTGTATACACAGCAATAATATTTAAACAACTGATGAATTAATTGATAATTAATCATATAACACATATCATAATCAAAGTTTAAAGTCGAATATGTTTCCGGATTTAAAATTGAAAATATATTTTCATTTTAAATAACAACAAGAGTTAGGTTAGGTTTCACATAATATCCATATTCCTTAGAATTTCATCATTAATTTTAATTTGCAAGTATGTAATACAGTTGCTACCTCTGTTGACAAAATATTGCAGTAGATAATATACGAATATTGTCAGACCATGTAAGTACATAAATAATATACTATTATATATTTCGATAACGAGCTCGTAATTATTTTTTTACAGTGTCGTAAGAGATGGATTCAACAACTTATAACATTTATTATACATCAGTACAACTCGGCAACACAAATGGAAAATTCTTTCAACTGCAGAGTATGGTAAATAATTATTTATTTATACATATATAAATATGATACATTGTCATTTAATTATTGTTTGATATTGCCTGAGGAAATATTTACTTATATAAGGAATATTTTGTGATTATTTTTTTTTTTTACATTTTTATTTATGCTCTCCACTTTGCTCTAACAGAGACATTTAATCAGTGCTGCATCACCGCCATCAAAATATGTTTGTCCGGATAAATAATAATGGATTGTCAAAAATCTTCACGAGGAATTTATCATTGGAATCTCCAATTGTACAATCACACTCATCATCACGGGTAAGATTTCATATTTCAGTGTATTATTATTTTTTTACCTGAATAAATTATGTGTACTTTCTAATTCAACATATGATGAAAATACAGATAACGTATGGTAGACATTTGTATTCATTATAGTTACAAGATTTGAGACAACGCCTTAAAAATACTGAGAAACATGAAATATTAACTGATTCATTTGGACGTAATCACAGTTATCTAAGAATTTCATTAACTGAACGATGCAATCTTCGATGTGAGTATTGAAAAAAAAATCCAACTGATTAATTATTTTGAATGAATAAATAAATAATAATAGAATTATATATTTCAGGTTTATATTGTATGCCAGCAGAAGGTGTAAAGTTAACAAAAAACGATAATATTTTAACAACTGACGAAATAATGCGTATTGCTCGTGTCTTTGTTAAACAGGGAGTGAAAAAAATTCGATTAACTGGTGGCGAACCGACAATTCGTAAAGACATTGTAGAAATCATAGGTAGAATTAAATTATTTCATTTATTTTTATATAAATAAAATGATGATTTTATTTATCAACTGGATTTTCTTTGATGTTCCAGGCCAATTAAAAACATTGGAATCATTAGAAAGTATTGGAATGACAACGAATGGATTAACGTTGACTCGTCAATTGCCAGCTCTTCAAAGAGCCGGTTTAGATGCAATAAATATTTCTTTAGATACACTTAAGAAAGATCGTTTTGAAAAATTCACACGAAGACAAGGATGGAGTCGAGTTATTGCAGCAATTGACCTTGCTGTTCAACTTCAATATCATCCAGTGAAGGTTTATATTTATATCATTTTATTTTTTATATTTGCACTAAAGCTAGCAAGCATTTTGCGTATAGATAATAATGTAAATATTTATACGTATGTATATTTTTAAATTATTTTTTAATGATGTAGGTCAACTGTGTAATGATGAAAGGTTTTAATGACGATGAATTGATTGATTTCGTTCGATTGACTAAACATAAACCAATTGATGTACGATTCATTGAATACATGCCGTTCACTGGTAATAAATGGGAGAAGAATAAAATGATATCGTTCAAGGAAATGAGACATATGATTGAAAAAGAGTTTCCTGATTTTCAACCATTAAAAACACCGCCTAATTCTACATCAAAGGTTTGTGCAACAATGGAATTAAAAACTATTACACTAGAATGTATTTAATAATTATTTGTATTTACAGGCATTTTCTGTACCAGGATTTGCTGGTCAAATTGGTTTCATAACGTCAATGAGCGAGCACTTTTGCCATTCCTGCAATAGATTAAGAATTACAGCTGATGGTAATTTAAAAGTATGTCTGTTTGAGGGTAAAAGTGAAGTGTCTTTAAGGGATGCAATGAGAAATGGAGCAACGAATGAAGAATTAGAGGATATCATTGCTCAAGCTGTGTTTAAAAAGAAAAAACAACATGCTGGTGAGTAAAAATTCGAATAAATAAATAACTAATTCAAACCAATCGTAGGAAAAAGAAATTTGTCAAAAAAAAAAATTAGATGCGAAAAGAAATAGTTTTATTTGTTTATGTAATCTAAAAAGTCTCGTGAACATTTCAGGAATGTCCAATCTCAGAGAAATGGAAAATAGACCAATGATCTTGATTGGAGGTTAACGTATCGCATTATATCATCATTTCTTGCAGGTAATTGGCCAGGATTACACGCCATATTGAGGAATTACAGAATCAATGGAAATTCAGAGTTATTTTTCTCGAAAAAATCACGGATAAATTTAATTCTTAAACAATATTCTACTCTATCACATGTAGACAGCAATGGTAAAGCAACAATGGTGGACGTTAGTAAAAAAGAATTGAGTAATCGTTGTGCACGAGCACGAGGAATAGTACAAATTGGAGCAACAGTGAGCAAACTTATTGCTGATAATAATATGAAAAAAGGTGATGTTCTTGTTGTTGCCCAACTTGCAGGAATAATTGCTGCTAAAAGAACGTCAGAATTAATTCCTTTGTGTCATCCATTGGCACTAACACACGTGGAAGTTGACCTGAAACTTGATGAAATCCATCATAATGTGATAATCACTTCAGAAGTAAGATGTACAGGAAAAACTGGCGTTGAAATGGAAGCACTAACAGCCGTTAGTGTTGCAGCATTAACTGTTTACGATATGTGCAAAGCAGCGGCGTCAGCTGATCATTTGCAAATACATAAAATTGAATTGATATCAAAAACTGGTGGTAAAAATGGTGATTACAATAGAAATGTAATGAATGAACAAGAGTACAAATAGTCTTCCATAATATTTTCCAATAAAATGTAGAAAAAAATTATAAACAAAAATCTTTAATCGATTTTTTGTTTTATGTTATCAACATTTTGTATGTATATATTTATCTACATTATAATACAACACGCATAATAACTTAATTTATAAAATGTGCATTCATTTTTGAATCAATTTATTATTTTATATTATATATAGAAATAAAATGTTATTGATTGTCAAAAATATTTATGAATCTTTTATTTATTTTTTTTTTCTTGACGCGTTATTTACTCTAATGTAAATGCAAATTTTATTAATTATTAATTGAGTTTTCGTTTAGTTGGCTCTTCATGGACACGTACTTGCAATGACGATCGAGGTCCACATTTCCAAACTTGTCCATCTTCATCTAAAATACTTGCACTGGCAGTGACTTGAAATTGACTACCATTTGAACTATTACCCGATCCTGTGCCAGTGGAAGATGTGCCGGAGCCAGAATTCAAATTATTTCCGCAATTATTTACTCCACCGCCCAGTGACAATAAAAATTCGCATGCGAAAAAATCCCGATGAGGTACAACTGTTTGCTGCAATTCATTGGCACTTGAATCTTGATTTGAACTATTGATTTTTGCATCAGAATTAATTTTCGACGGTGGACATGTTGATATTGAAATACAAACTGCAGCGACCGAGCGGAAAAGTGATGCTTTTTTTCCGTGTCTTAAAACCCCTTCAATTTTCAATGCCAATTGCGAGCCTTGTGGCACACAAACCGGCTCACCAAGTACTCGTGGCTGCGGCGAGACTGAAAGTTTAACAACAGTGGCTTGTAGCGCTTGGAAAAAGTATCGCGGCATGGGCAAACGAACTTTGCCACCAGCCAACAACATCACTTGAGAGATAAGCGCGTCAACACGCGAATGGCTAATGGCTTCCTCCACTTCGCTAATTTGTAAAACAGGCGCGTACAATCGTCGTACTTCTAAACAACATCGTGCCAATTGTCGCATCTCCACTGATGTACCAAATACAAATTCACCGAGTTCATTGTGTTGATTTCCCGTTGCGGGATTAAAACCCGAACAAATGCGATCAACACTGTTGGCCATTAATCGACAAATATTTTGTAATGCACGAATATTATCCAACGATCCTTGATCAGCATCAAATGCTGATTGATAGAGCTTATGATAATTATCTGCGCACGTACGAAAATCCTGCGCTGATTTTCTTAATTGATAAGTCACACGACCGTAACGTTGAAAATCATCCTTTGTCGCAACGACAATTGACAATGCAATTGCTGGCGGTGGTGATGTGCATAATGATCTGCATGAATGTACAAGTTGAACTAGTGCTTGCAAAAATTCACAGCGTAATTTAGCGTATTCGCTGGCAAATTGAAGACTTCGTAATGGTGTACTAGCAGCTTTAAATGATGCACAAGCACTGGCGTATCTTGATATTGCGCCATTTAATTTTCCAACAATATTCGCTTTTTCATCATCCACAGTCTCGCTATTGTCATCTGCCAAATAACTCTCAGCACTTGTCAACAATTCTAAACCTGATAACCAAAAGTGTAATTGTTCCGATGCAACTGATTCTTTTAATCCTTTAAATATCCGTGTGGCTATACCATGATGACCATATCTCGCTGCACCACGTGCAATTCGATATTTTGACCAACCATCTACAACATTAATAACACCATCAATTGCCTCTAAACATTCATTATTCCATTCATAACCACCTGCGACCATTTGAAATAATAATGTACACAGCATAACTTTCGTATTTGCATCAGTTGTTTGTCGTAATTTTTCTAAAATATCTGGCAATAATGGCAACAGTACATTATCACCAACACTCCCAATAGCGCCTAATGCCTCGCACAATACCACTGTTTGTTTATCAGTACAATCATATTTGGAATTGGCATTCATCAATGTCGAGACAATGACATCAACGAAAATTGGTGCATGCGCCGGATGAGCCTGACAAAGTTTTACCGTTGACATCAAGCACAGCTTCAATTGATATACATGAGAATTATCAAGTGCAAGTAAAACAATCAACGATTCAAGGCTTGATATAACATGTTGCATATTACTAACTGGCAATCCTTCTTGATAGCAATAACAGGCGATCCTTGATAAAATCATCACGGACTTGACAGCGACTAAAGGATCGTGTGAGTAACATGCATCAATACATAAAGATGATAGTGGACTATTTTCATCCATATTTGTATCGCAAGTCACTGCGCTTCGGCTCAACACTTCAATAACATCAAGAGTTCTTAGAAGAAGATCTGAGCTTCCATTACCTTCTTGCAAAAGTCTAGTTGTGCTGTCGATTAAATTTTCCAGAGCACCACGCGGCCACAAATGTGCGCCACGTTTTGCTAAACCCAGCAGTAATTTTAGTGCATGACGTTTTACAGACAATCGTGGATCATCACGTAGATATTTTAGCAGAACTGCAACTTGATCTGGCACGTCAATTAATGTTGCAGACGCCAATGTTGTCATTGCACTGAGAGTAACTCTGACAAATTCAACAGCCGGATAACTGGCGAGCAATTCCATACATAATTCATTTACCATTGATGCTGTTGAGGTGTCATGATGCATATATTGAAGAATAGGTATCAGCTGGAGTTTCATTGAGGCTGGGGTCGCCTGACCTCTAATCATATCTGATATTTTACTACACATTGACACGGCAAATAACTTTGATTGTGCGGCAAACATTCGTGCAGCATAAATAGCTGCTTCAACCTCCACCGAATCATGTGAATCAAGTGATCGACGTATACTGTGATGAACTTGCTGACGTTCGGGTATTATTCCTGCAGCACTGCCCAATGTCCTCAATGTTAATGCTCTTGCAACTGGATCATTTGAATGTATAACGCTGTATATTCTCCTGACGAATTCATCGACATTTAAAATTTTATCAAGATGCTTTTCGCTTTGTTGACAGACTCGCAATACCCATACACGTAAAAAATTGCTTCCTAAACGAAATACATCAGCGAGTTTGAGTAAAGCTGAATTTATCAATATTGGAAATGGATATTTTTCAAATAACCGTGGAAATCTAACAATTGCTTCACATCGTTCACCAGTATTTTTTGAGCGTAAACCTAAAATATACAGAAAAAAATAGGTAATAATAATATTTAAATTTTTTATAGGTTATATTATGCATTGAATACCTTTATCCAATTCAATTAATGCTGAATTAGCATCTTGTTCAGGTTCACCCGGCCCCGCCTCATTAAACGCATTCATTCTCATCATTAATTTCAATTTTGTTGCATTATTGAATTAACAATATTCTTGCTTTTTATTTAAATTACCATTTGGAAAAAATGAATAACTTGTCAAAAATGTGAAGGTACATTTTCATAGTATCGGAAAAATCCTAACATACAAAAACTCCGAATTACAGAATAAAAATACATCAATTGGGATTTTACTTAAGTCATGCGACACTAGCGGATTATCGCGCGAACTAAACTTAAGATACAGTCTCATAAAGAACACGTTACTGGTAACACGGTTATGTTTACGACTTTGGAATTTCCAAATATTATAGAAAAATGAATCAGGCGAGATTATACTGCGCAGTTCCCGATTGTAAGAGTAAAGTTTGAAAAATCAGATGCTATTCTCACTGCCGAAATTGCAAAAGCCCGAGTACACATTGAACG
>JAQQBS010000004.1:6755433-6792826 GCA_030347275.1 Microctonus aethiopoides
ATAACAACATGCTAGATAATAATAGACTAACAAGAAACATAACGAAAATAAGAGCAAACAACATACCAACAACATGGAGACACAAAATGCCCTACCAAAACTTAGAAATATTTAACAAAATCAACTTGTAAGACGAAACACAGTAATGTATACAGAAAAAGAACAATTATCAACAGCACAGCTCCACGCACAAATGAAAAGCAGTAACAATGAAGACAAAAATATACAAAAAAGGTTGACGACACAGCAACAAACAGTAAAAGTACAAATAGGTTTTTATTTTACGATATAAATTTTCCTATGAAATAAGCAAAAAGACATATCCGAAATGAACAGAAATTATTTAAAAGAGCGTAGAAAATAAATAATAAAATGCACTATTTTTGAGCAAATGAAATAGAACATAACTGTAGGTTAAGTTGTAAAACAGGGACTACAACACAAACACAAAATAACAAACACATGTACACTAGGCTGATATTAATTATGTAAATATAGTATGTAAGGAATGTAATCAACCTAGTAATAAGTATTATGTAGAACAATTTCACTGAATAAATGTAATATTAAAAAAAAAAAAAAAAAACTCAGGAGGGCTCGGGTTCGAGTCTCAGCAAAGTAAAATAATTTTCGGAAGATTTTACTTACTTACCGACTAGTGCCACTTCTTATAGTTACAGGCTGCTGTTGGTTAAGTTTTAAAATCGCTAGACCGACTAGTGCGTCGCCCACACACTGTCCGTCCAGCTGTAAAGCACGTTCAAATTTGAATTTGGTCCCGAAAATTTTTTGTAAAAAACTAATGCTCCACGATAATCTTTTTTATTAATATAAATAAAAATAAAATAAAATTCAGAATTTTAATAATGCATAAATATTTAATATAATTTCATGTATATACATATATGTATTGTGAGAATATATACATATATTGTGTTTGGTTCACTATATACATATATCTAACGCCATTTTGATGTCAGTACGCGACTGATTTTCACTTTTGATCAGTCATCGTTATACAAAGTTGAGTACGCAGATAATGGTATCAATAATGGAGCCTTTAAGGGAAAAAGCTCTTCAAGAATACAGAAAACGGCTTCTGGAACATAAAGAAGTCGAGTCGCGCTTGAAAGAAAGTAATTACTTCATTTATCAATATTATATTCATAAATATTTAATTAGCAAAAAATTTCTAACCTCACTATTCCTATGTACATTTACTTATTTATTTTTGTCTTTCAGTGCGCGAACATCTAAAAGACCTTACAAAACAGTATGATAAATCTGAAAATGATTTGAAAGCTCTACAAAGTGTCGGCCAGGTTTGTTAATTAATTGATTAATTATTATTCACTATTAATTCAATATTAAAAAAATTAATCATTTCAATTTTCCAGATTGTTGGTGAAGTTTTGAAGCAATTGACTGAAGAGAAATGTAAATATATCATTTGACTTTATATAAAATTTACTTTGTAATTGTTATAAAATTATTTATTAATTACAGTTATTGTGAAAGCAACAAATGGTCCACGATATGTTGTTGGATGTAGACGTCAACTAGATAAAAATAAATTGAAATCAGGAACAAGAGTTGCTCTTGATATGACGACTTTAACAATTATGCGTTATTTACCACGTGAAGTTGATCCACTGGTTTATAACATGAGCCATGAGGATCCTGGTGATGTTACATATTCAGCAATTGGTGGATTGAGCGAACAAATTCGTGAACTTCGTGAAGTCATTGAATTGCCTTTGATGAATCCGGAATTATTCCAGAGAGTAGGTATCACACCACCGAAAGGATGTCTGTTATATGGCCCACCAGGAACAGGAAAAACATTATTGGCACGCGCTGTTGCAAGTCAATTGGATGCCAATTTTCTTAAAGTTGTTTCGAGTGCTATTGTTGATAAATATATTGGTGAATCTGCACGATTAATTCGTGAAATGTTTAATTATGCACGTGATCATCAACCTTGTATTATATTCATGGATGAAATCGATGCTATTGGTAAATATTATTAATAATTAATTAATAAGAGTTTAGTTTATTATTTTATTTGGTAATTTCATTGATGAATAAATATTGTTTTATAGGTGGCAGGAGATTTTCTGAGGGTACTAGTGCAGATCGAGAAATTCAACGGACGTTGATGGAATTATTGAATCAAATGGATGGGTTTGATTCGCTGGGACAAGTAAAGATGATTATGGCTACAAATAGACCAGACACACTTGATCCAGCTTTACTTCGACCTGGAAGATTAGACAGGAAAATTGAAATACCATTACCAAACGAGCAGGCACGATTGGAAATTCTTAAAATTCACGCTTTGCCTATTGCCAAACACGGCGAAATCGGTAATTTATCATTATTATTCTATGAATATTATTTAAATAATTAAATGTGGAGTTGGATAATGTCTGAATTTATATATATTTTTATAAAATAATATTGTAGATTACGAAGCGGTGGTTAAACTATCCGATGGATTTAATGGCGCTGATTTGAGAAATGTTTGTACTGAAGCTGGATTATTTGCAATTCGTTTAGAACGTGAATATGTTATTCAAGAAGATTTCATGAAAGCTGTGCGCAAAGTTTCGGATAATAAGAAACTTGAGTCTAAATTAGATTATAAGCCGGTTTAATAAATATAATATTATATACAATAATTATTTACTTCCAGAGCTGGGTTGTTAAAATAATAACTAATAATTTAATGCTGCCAGTCGTTTTATGGAATATTTTTTTGTTGACACACATACACAACAAATACATTTGTATTTAATGAAAAACATTTACTCAAAACAATTAAAAAAATTATATCATTATCATAATACATTCATTAATCGTGATTTTTTTCTTTCTTGGTACTCCTGTACATTATCGAATTTTCGTTTGTACAAAATTGGATAAAAACTTTGATTTTTTACTTGACTACGCAGTAAACTCCATGATTTATTTAATTTAATAAGATTATTATTTATCTGTGAATATTCAAATGTGAAATCTGGTTTTATTTCATATACGACAAGTTTATTATCGTATAAAAGCCACAACTGTTGATCTTGTAAACGACACTCCAATGGTTCAGTATCTTCCACCACAATTTGTTTAAATTCAGCATTAACATTATTATTTGCCACATTACCAGATATATAATACATTAATATATTTCCACTGCCATAAAAGCTTGAAATTAAAATAGAACTATTTTCATTCCATTTCATTACACATAAATGTTTAGCTGGCAATGTCGTTACAACTTGTTTCAAATCCAGTTCCTCAAGATTATTATATAATTTTATAACATCACCTTCATTTATTTTATTATCATAACTAATTGATTTTAATTCTCTACCATTTTTATAATCCCAAAATTTCAATTCACCGTCTCCACCAGCGGATACTAAAATATTTTCATCGTGTGGAAGTTGACGAATATTTGTTACAAATGCTCGATGTCCCAAACAATATGATTCAATATTATATGCATTTGGAAATTTTGATACACGAATTTTTTCATCTCTATCAGCAGTTATCACATATTTATTGTCATGAGTTACTAATACATCAAGTAACATTGATAAATGTCCAACAATTAAAGTTCCTTGTTGTGCTGAAGAATATTTATTCGAATCATTATAATACATATAAACATCGCCAGATTTATCAGCAACTACAATATCATTATTTGGAGTAAATTCAACTTGACTTGCAGCTCTTGTTAATGTTGTATTTAATATAAGTGAACAATCACAACTTTTATATACACATAATTGTTTACGATTTGTGCAAATTAAAAAATAATCTCCATTGCTACTGAATTTCACAGAGGTTATACCATGGCATGTATCAATATCTGAATTATTATGTTGTTTCAAATTTTCAGATATTATTAATTTTCCAAGTTCAATAATTGATTCTGTGTTATTTTTATAATTGTACATGAATACATTTTCAGAACTGCACAGAATAATATTTGAATTAAACACAGAGAAACTCATGTTTGTTGATTATGATGAATTTTTTGAGGTTAGGACTGAATGGAATTGCTGATGAGATAAATTCTGGTTTGGTTATTCTGGCGGCAAAGATTGATATTATTAAATTAAACCACGTGCATTAACATGAATGAATAAATGTTTAATAAAATTACTGAGGAATTTGATTAAATAAAAAACAATTAAATTATTCAGTAGGAAGTATAATGCCAACTTTATTTTTTCTATCAACCTCATCGAGTACAACATGATAATTATACCCTTAATTAAATAGTTTATTTCATCAATTGTAGGTTTTTATTGTTAATTTTCTCACGGCGTCTTTACTTTTTATATTCTTTTGTTTTTGAAAACGTACACAATTTCATAAATAATTATACTATAATTGCACAATCATTCATAAACAATTCATTCTCATATTAAGAAACAGTATAATGTTCGTATTCTCGACAAACATTTCGATTTATAAATTAAATCATTTAAACATCAGTGTATATATACATTGTTGTTGTTGTTGTTGTTGTTTTTGTTTGTACCGATCATCCATTTGAGAAAAACATTTTGCATTATTCACTGAAAACGCAACTAGCTTATTGATAAATCAGATCTAACGAGATTCCTCATATTTTTTTTAATAAAAACGATGCAACATACTGAGTATTTTTTTTTCTTTTTTTTCTTTTTTTTTTTTTGAATAAATAACGTTCATGGTTATTGTGCTGCCATATTAAATATCTACAATCATCATACAGTATTAAAAACTTGTCCATCAGTTATTTCAAGATCATAAAACGCATCAAGTATTCATATAAAATGTTAAATATGTGTGACTAATTATTTCTTATTGAGGAAATTCAAGATATTTGGTATTTCATATTTTTTCTTTCTTTCTATTTTTCTTCATGTTCATTTATAAAAACGACGTTTTGTAACGACCTTATATACGTTCTATATAGTTATTTTAAACACATTATATCATAAAAACATATTATCAAGTTGATTCAATAATTTTCTCGAACCAAGGTTATTATTATATACCATCAAGAATAATTATTAAATGTAAAAAATTCTAAACACAACATTAAGGTTGAATTAATAGAATAAAATATTGTCATGCTAAAATTGTTGAGCACTTATCTATTTTTTCGTTTTCGCTATCAAGAATTAACAGGTGCATTATTAGATAATTATTATTGGTAAAGGTGGAAAATATATAATTATATAAACTTATCTCAATAGGACAGATCGGTTTTCCTCAAAAATTCCATCTAATATAAGTAATATATTTATATATAAATTCTATTTTCACTGGTCTTTTCATTTTTTCTATTATTTCTTTCATTCATAATCAAAAATGCTAAATATAAATTCGGTTATTTTTGGAATCAATCGCGTAAATAAATTTTTAATTGATAAAAATTGAATTACGATAAATTGCATTTGAATTATAATTCAAAGTGTAACAGCAAAAGCGATATATTCATTGTATATTCATTCTCAAAATTTCATTGACTAATTAATTATAATTACAACACATGCCAAGTATTTTATTGTTAATAAAAAATTGATAGCGCATTGCGCAATAAATTTTTTCTTTTTGTTTTTATTATAAGTGCACGCCTGTATGAATATTGGCCCGAGTTATTGTGCGATACCGTTATTTATTCATTTTTATTTTATTTATTTATCGACAGGTGCTCCATAGATATTGACATGGCAATGAATAATAAATAATTTAGCCGCAGCGCAAGCGATACACATAAATTGTTGGCTTAATAATTAATTAAATGTGTTTGCGTTTCAATAAAGTCATGTTGAAATTTTTTTCTCAATTCTAATTACATCTACAGTCAGTATAAGCGACAGTAATATATTCTTTTGTTTCTCACTGTAAAATTAAATAATCATTAGTCACACAATATTAGTAGTCAATTAATTTAGCGCAAACTCTCATTGTTGAATTTATGGACTGTAATAAAATTGGTTATGATTTAAAATGTACAATCGAAAGGCTTATTCCAATAACTTGACTAGCAACACATTCATTTTTCATATATAAAATAAATTGCAATAAAAAAAAAATGACACAAAGAAAAATTATAATCCTTAAATTAATATTTGTCATCCATTATCGTTTTGATTGGTTATCAAAACATTATTTACGTATAAATAATAAAATTATAAATTGTTAATTAATGTGGCACATCATTTTATCAGAATAAGTCATCCAATTTTATTTAATTTGTTTAATTCAATCTCTCTTTCTCTCTAAACAACTAATTATTACTAGCTGCAATTGTGTTTTTTTTTTTTTTTTTCATTTGTTTATTAGTTATTTATTTATTTTTTTCGTTTTATTGGATTGTTTTGTTCCTTTTTTTTTCCTTCAATTTTAATATTTTTAGGGAGAGCCTGTTCGATGTATAAATCGCCATAGTTGAATTAGATTATCAAAGGGACGGGTTCCAAAAAAACCGACACACTTAACGCGTATTCATATCAATTAATTTGATATGTTGTTAATAACTCCTCCACATTATTCGAAGCTCGGTTCATTTGTCATGTATATATGGAAGCGAAATAATTCAAGTAATAACAACCTAATAGCCTAAAAAAATTCAGTCTTGTTAAAAATAAAATCTATCATTATTTCGAGAAATATGATTGAATAATTAATTAATTGAATGAAAATTTCGCTGAATCGGATGAAAAGGCAAGTTCATCACAGCGTGGTTATTGATGAATTCTCATTCTCAATCATATTATAACAGTATGTAGTACGTAGTTTATTTCATTACTGTTTGCGAATTGTTCACGCTAATTACTTTTTATATACGTTTGTAAGTGTAAATACTTTTCATTATAATTATGGCATTTGTGCTTGGCAACGAAGAATCGGTAAAAAATAAGAAAAAAAAAAGGGCAGTGAAAAAAAAAATCATTATATAAAAAATTTTTTAAGCCTAACCTTAAAATCAGTCAAAAATGTATGAAGCTTTTTGTATATGTAAATGTATGTTGATGAATAACAGAAGAAAAAACAATTTGATTAAAAAAAGTGGCAATGGTATGTACATACAATTAAATTACTTATTTGTTCATTTTTCTTAACAGAATCAAAGTAATTTCCTATCAATTGGAAGGAGTTTACTAAGATATGTATTTTTTTTGGAACATGGCCCTTCGTTTTTTTTTTTTTTTTTCGTTCTCTCTAAAGTCAGATTGCCTACTTATCGCGCTTCACATATGTGTATAAATGAAGAAAAATAAATAAAAGCACATTTTTTACTTAGGTTTGAAGTGTGTTTGTGATTTCTCGATGCACTGTTGCCAAATCCTGAATATATCCAGCTAATCGAGAATTTAACGTATCCAAATTTTGTTTTTGAACTTTATTTGCGCTCAACGCAAGCTCCAATTGCTCATGTACGACACTCAATGTATGACGAAGCTCTGAATTTTCTTTCTGAATACTCTGAAAAAGAAAAAAATGACATTATATAATTATTATTAATATTAATTTATTATTTTTACATTTATTTATTCATACCATTAAATCTTTATTTTTTGTAGCCATTGTAAGGGCTTTTAATTCATCATTTCTTGTTCGTAATTCATTTTCCAATGCTTCAACACGTAATTTGAGTGCTTCACTATTGCCTTCCGATATTTTACCGCTTTCCAAATCACTATATTTAGCTTTTATACGTGCATTTTCTTCTTTATACATTTGCAATTGTCGTTTCCATTCATCAACATTTGCAGTCGATTCTTGTAATGCACTAGTCAATCGTATATTATTTGTTTTTAACATAGACAATTCAACCTCCCATTTTTTTGCATTAGCTGAGCTTTGTGCAAGCGCAAGTTTCAACCTATCATTTTCATATTTCAATTGTATTTCCGTTGATTGTCCACTTTGATTCGAATTTAATTGTCCAGTTTTTCCCTGATGCTGTGGACTTTCAGTATTTTGCTGTGACATTGCAATTGTTTGTGATCTTGCATGAATAGCATTTCTCAATTCTTCATCAGCTTTTGATTGACATGTGCCTGGTAATGGACTACTACTCACAGAAGAAACGCTATTTTGTGCCGATATCATATTGGCATTTGGATTTGGATTATTTGACGCTGACATATTTGAATTGATCATGGAAGAATTTGGTGGATCAATTAAATCTTGTTCAGATGAAGGCATACATGAACGTTGCGTTATTGGACTGACATTCGCGCTAGTTGACGGCGTAACCGATGAACTATTTGATTGTAATTTAGCCCCAGCTATTTTCGTCGCTTCTTTAACCTCATGAAATTTTTCAATGAACTGAAAGAAAAAAAAAACCATTGAAACAAATAGAAAAAAAATATTAATACAAAATTCCATTTAAATTCCAATCTAATGAAATTACAAACCTTTCCCAATTCGGCTTCCGATGAAAATCCCAAACCATAAACAGTATTGGCACGTACATCAGACCATTGGCCAAATTTTTGAGATGTCTTTGTGAAAGTCATATTTGGAGTTATTGTACTATTTATAACAGCCTGTAAATAAATTATTTTTATATAAATTCTATTAATGTGTGTTTTATAAAGTAAAATATTTTTAGATAAGTGAAGAAAAATAAAATCTCTTGACCTTAGATCCTTCAACCGATATAATCCTGTACAAACTTCTTGTAGAATCATAAAAAAAAGATACAGACACAGCAGCAGAGGATGCTGATACCCATGATCTCTTGGTTTTAGGGTCTATGTGAAACACATGCGCTTTGCATGTGAAAATTGGCTGCTCACTGTATAAACAATTCAATAAATTTATCCACAAAACACAAACAATTTTTTTATTTCCAAAATAAATTTTTTGGCAACGTTACAAAAATCAAACACATTTATAAATAATATAAATAACCATAAAATATTATAAAAAATGAAAAAAAAAATTTATTTTTTTTATTAAAATTATAAAATATGGTAGATTAATAAATATTAAATGCTCAATCATCTATCAAGCATGATTAATTCTCACATAAGCTTTATATAATGCTTATATACACATTTTTATTGTGCGATGATGATGATGATAATGAAAAAGGGTTGGACCCATAATGAATATGTATAAAAAGGGAGATCACAAGTGAGAGCAATTACTCTCATAAAAAATAAAGCACGATACATAAATAACATTATCAAGATAACAAATATGAAAATGAAAAAAAAAAAAAGAAATATATATTATTAAAATAAAAATTCAAGTGAATATAAAATGCGTAAAATTCATATTGAATCCGCATTATTATTACTATTCTAAAAATATACAAAATAATAATAAAAAAAATTGGCTTACCCCATAGTTTCTTTTCCGGATGTCATGAAAATTAATGCTAAATCTCCAGACACATAGAAAATTGACTAATCACTCAAATAAAACAACTAAATACAACTAACAATGGTAACAATATATAATAAACCAAATAATTTTAATTAATAGCAATAATTGAAAATAAAATATTGAGAATAAAAAAATTTTTTTTTTAAATTTTCTTCAATAAATAAAATTGTAAAAAATAAATTTGTAATACATATATATGTATGTATGTATAAGTTTAATGAACTTTAATTATAATAATAATAATAATAATTTGTAATGTAATAAATGATTAATGCCACTGATAAATAAATACTTGTGGATAAATTATTATATGAAAAAGCCAGATGACAAAAATCGTCATCCACTGGCCTCTTAATCCACTACAGTAATCATGAGACAACGTGAACTAGCCAAAGTTTCACCACACCAGCACCTGCGTTCAATCGATTTTTCATGTAGTGCAAGTGCTGCCCTTCCGTTTACTGCAATGTTGTAGAGGTATATGTAGTACATAGTAGATTATACAATTGTGTATGTGAGCATATTCATTTGAGAATGTATGTATACATATGTGGTAAATATGTCTCACAATAATAAATTTCTATTTGTATTGATGTGTCATATATGTATGTACATGAAAAGAACTAATGAAAGGAGAATGATTGAAATTGATAGAGAGGTAAATTTTACGGCCAATCAACGTTTCTGACGCTACATTTTTGTAGTTCATGAAAAATCAGGTTGAATGTATTATAGAAGTGTGTGAAAATGGAAGATTAAAAAAAATGTTTCGACATATTTGAATAAATGGCGCGAAGCTTTTTGAGGTTAGGATTATTTTTTTTTTTTAATGAGACAGTTTGTATTTAATTATGGCTAAAAGAAATTAGTAAAACGTTGACTTTTGATTATGAAGATATTTATTGATTTAGTTTATTAATAATATCATTAGTTTTGATTAATTTTATGAGATTATTCTTTATTATTGTTTTCTGTGTGTTTGAATAATACGCAAAAGATCGCGGTGATTTTGATTTTATTCTATGATAATCTATAGGTTATAATTCAAATAAATTAAATATAAAAAATTGAATTTTTAACCAATCAGAGACTTGGCAGACTAACTCCAGACTCAATCCATTGTGGCAGCACTTTGGTGGGCGTGCGGGAAAATGGCAGGCGGCTCTATCTATTGATCAGTTTTGATATTTTTTTTTGGCTCTTGACTAACTACTACGTTTCCACCACTCTGTCACATTTGATGCGTTAGTGCCGATAGAGTTGACTCAAAAGCATGGCTTTTTGGTAACCTAACCAAGTCATGATTATTTTTCATGCTGTTTAGTATTTAGGTACTCATTAGTCGATTTATTTTTTGGTTAAAGCACATAAAGGCATGACGGTTTATCACGACGAAGTGGAGATTGAGGATTTTGAATACGACGAGGACGAAGATATATATTTTTACCCGTGTCCTTGTGGTGATCAATTTCAAATTTCTAAACAAGATTTAATTGCCGGTGAGGAAGACGCAACTTGTCCATCCTGTTCACTTGTTGTCCGTGTTATATACGACAAAACAGCATTTATAGCAAAACAGGAGGAAGTAGAAAATACCAAAAATCCAAAATTAATCAAAGAAAAAGCGTGAGGTTTGTTATTATATATTCGACTAGTAATAAATTTTATTTATGCTTTCAACTGTTTGTATAAACCTTAATTTTTTATTTTAGATAACATTCCAATTGATGTGGAATTTATACCAGTCAAATTAGGATTAATTAATCAATAAAAAATGGCTTCGAGAGGTAGAGGAAGAGGAAAACCGCCAGCGCCGATGGCACCTGAACAAATAGGTACTGGTAAAGATGAACAATTACTTGTGATTCTTCATCCACCACCAAAGTATCCTCCATTAGAATATAAAGCGCCAGAATTTATATGCAGTACAGAATTGTCTTATTTAATTGAATTAAAACGGAGTTTTAATGAAATGATGCAGGAATCACCGAATAATGTTGAATTAAAAGTATTGACAAATGATATTGAAAGATATTCGGATGTGTATAAACAAATGATGCAACCAGAAGTTAATTACGATCAACATTATGATTGGACATTGATACCTAGTGAATTAATGCCAACGGCGTTGAAACGAAAGAGAGGTGAAGCAAAGAAAATTAAGAAACTTAAAGTCGTTGATATTGACAAAAAACTTGAAGAGCTTGAGAAAAAAGAAACTATGCAAGACAGTGATACTGAGGAAACGGCTAAAGCTGATGGGGATGATGAAGAAAAAGATCCGGATGAAAATGTAGAAGATGAAGAGGTTGAAGTTGATGAAGAAATGGACGACGGTACTGATTATTATAATAATTATTTCGATAATGGAGAAGGTTATGATGAGGAAGATGATAATCTTGATGATGGTGCGACTTTTTAGGGTAATTTCATGGATAATTCTAAGATTAATTGTTGAATTTGATTGAAAAAGAAATATTAATATTATGTTTTTAAACAGATGAAAAAAATGTTGGAATAACCTATAAAATAAAATGATTTTTTGTATTAATAACGATGCTGAATTTTTTCATTCTTAAAAAAGTGTTTGAACAAGAGAAAAAAATTGTGTGGATTACTTTTGTTATGTGAGAATTATATTGTGTGCCACATTTTTATCAGACGAATTGAACAATTTTTTTGATGAGTTATTAAGCATAAATTAACAAGGGAAGAACATTAACTTTTGGGAACAATTATTAATTATCAATCGAGTTAATTTTTCGAGTCACAGGAAGCGTTGGCGTGTCTTTATTACGAATATTTCAATTTCTAATAATTAATAATATATAATATATATTTATATAATATATATAGCCATAATCATTTTTTTTTTTCATTTAATATTGGAATAAATAATCCGTTTTGTTATTTCTTCTTGCGAATTGCAATCGTTGCGAGCTAAAGAAAAATGAAAAATTATAGAGCATTATAAGAAAAACTGAAAATTTGGATCAATTAATTTTTTTGAGTTAAAAAAACGGAAACAAATTCTCGTGCAAATTAAAAATAATCAGGAGATAATAAAACGAAAGAAAAGCGCTGCTTCCAATCTTCGAATTATTAAATCAGTTATTACATTTAATTTTTCAGCTATCAATAATTTAAATTTGCAAATAATTTTTAAATAACGCTATATACGACATTAAATAATCGCTTTTAATGTGCGTTACACCAAATATTATCGCGACCAACGCTCATTTTCTTTTTTATTTTCTTTTATCTTTCAACGATATAACGGCGAGAAAAATCGTATCAAACGTAATGACTGCAAAAATGATTCAAGACTCGATCGTGTCGATTAATTATTTTCTTTCCCTTTATTTCAGAGTTGTTATTTTTTTCACACCATGCTCCCGTTAACTGTTTTGCAAAATATGAGAAACTTTCCTCCCGCCATTTGTAAATAAAATCTCCATGAAAGATTTCTCTCTCCGCTTTCCCTTATCAATTATAAGATTAATAATACCCTGAAGAAACAAATTTGCTAAGGCTTTTTTATAAGATTTCTTTTTGTTTTAAATCGCTCAAGCTATATCCTCTCATATCTCTTACATTCTTCCTCATATCACCATATTTAATACAATAATATGAATAATACATGTATCTTAATAAATATATATTAGATAAAAAGCAACATCATTTGCTTTAATAAATTTTCTTTGAATTGATGACGAAAAAATAAAAGACGAAATAAATATTACTAAATTAGTAATAAAAATCGCAAATTCGTTGTTACCACCATTCTTAAACTCTGATAATATATCGTATAAACAATAAATCAACAATACATTTTTTCATTAAATACTTTTTTTGCATTCGTAAAATTCCATTTTGATTCCTCGTATTTTAGCAAAACAGCTCGGTCTTTTATTTTAATTATATCCATTTAATTTACCATTATATGTATAACTTCATTACCAGTTTATATCCTCAATTATGTTCTCACAATTGTCCCATTAAATCATCATCAATTTCATTGTTTATAATATCGTGTATAATTGTCGTATTGTAATATGTTCTATCTATTTATAATAGGCAATTATTGACTAAGGCGGGGATGCAAAAAAGAAATCCCCCAGGATTGCCTTTCGTCACACTTGGGTTTTATTTTTGTATTTATTCCAAAATGATTTACCTCAAACTTACTTTGTTTTACCCCAGTTAGTCATTAATTATTTTATTTTATTTTTAATTCCCTCCTACTCTATCGATCCAGTTTGGCTACTGGAAAATATATTCCTCTCTCTCATAATCTCTTCTGTGATTTTGTATAAACGCATTTCGTCAACCGATTGCAGCATACCATTTTTTATTTTTAATAAATCCCTTTGACTATTTTTATCAACGTGGGATTATCATTTCTACTGATTAATCGTTTCTAGAATTATTAACGGTCCTCTTTTGTGTTTATTGAGTTGATAATAATTATTCGTGGAAAATAAAAAATTATAAGATAAAAAAAAACAATTCGTGACCAGCACGTGTATGCTAATTTAATTCGTTTTTAACATCTAGAAACGACTATCAAGTTATCCAGTATCATAGAAAAATTATTTCCAACATAATATTATTTTACAATTTCAAAATGCCACAATTTGGCTATTATATAAATTAAAAATAAAAGAGGAAATGGATCACAATTTTATTTTATTTTTTGTTTAGTATTTCATTTTTCTTTGTTGCTATGTTAAATTGTTCACAGGAATCACGCACAAGACGATCGGTGCCTAAAAATCGGACGGGCAGTGTAAGCTTGGCGAGGTGCATACGAACAATGTTCACAAATTTATCTCAAATTAGAGCAATATATTAATATATGAAAATTAAAATAGGTATGCCGCTCCCGAACGTGAAATAGAATTTTATTTTTGCGTTATTATTCTATAAATTCGTCGTACTACATAATAAAATTCGAGAGAGAGGCTCCAATAGGATGTAGATGATTTTATTAATCTTTCATTATTTCACATACAAAAAAAAAAGAAAAAAAGCTCGAGGGTATTGCCATTTATATACATAAATATATGTATAGTCCTGTGGCAAATTTTTTTTTTTTTTTAATAATTTACGAGGGATTGAATTTTATTTATTTTTTATTTTCTTTCGCTTAATTCTCTCTCGCTAAGATGCTGAATTTCTACACGTTCATCAAGTTCCATCAGTCATTATATTTTAGTTTATTAATTATGATTTGTAATTTTTTTTTTTTGACATTTTTTGTTGCTTTTGTTTTTATTTTGCTTCTTAGGTTTATTAATTTTCATTATTTTCTTTTCATCACTACTGTTGGTTGGTTATTTTTATGGACTTTGGACGTGGATTTTGGATGGAGTGTGGTGTACTGGTGTGTCTTACGCGTGTGAGAAAAAAAGCTCTTGATGTTTGTCAGAATCATATCATATCCTGCTCCCTCAATAACACTTCTTCACCTCCAATATTATTATTTTCTTTTTTTTTATTTAATCAATCTTGTAATTCTCTTCATCATCATCATCATCATTTATCTTTTATTCAATGATCTCTTTATGAAACACCAGCGAGGATATTGTTTTCCTCGAACAATTAATTGTAATGATAACTAGTAAAAAAAAAAAACTTCACACAAAACTTGATGAAAAAATTATCACACATGATCCCACGGCGGAATATTTTGAATGATTTAATATTAAATTTCGCCTGTGTGTGCGAATGGGATTTTTTTATTTTTTTAATAACTTTGTCATACTTCATAAAAGCTCAGAAAAAAATCCCTATTTGGTAAAAATCAGTTGGCATCTTCTATATCTTTCTCGTTGATTACAACTGGCATTTAATTACTTTATTATTAATTTTTTGTTTCAGTATTAACAATTAAGCCATGATTGTTTTTCATTCTAATGCTGTGTAAGTAAAAGGAAATACAATTATGTATGTATTAAAAAAGTTGAGACGGAATGAATGACATTCAGCGATCAGTGCTCAGTCAAATTCATTGCGGCAGCCATATTGATTTCTCATCAATAATCATAAACATTATCATAATTAAATAATCCATCATCACCGAAAATTACAATTATAATCATTGTTAATTTTTTTTTTTCTATCAATTTGCAATGCATTTTATATCGTTCTCACTCACATTTTCATTAGTGCAATGCTATCTATTAATAATAATCAATCAATATTCTTTTTTATTATTAATTAATAATAATAAGTCAACGTAAATGTATATAATTCAGGCTTCAAAATCACGATGTTGTCTATAGAAAGCATCGAATAAAATTCATTTCATTTTAACTAGGATAATAAAAGCTCTTGAGGGAAAGGGAATTTCAAAAAAGTCATTCTTTTGTTTTTCTTTCTACAAAAGCACGATCAATAATTCATATCATATGAAAAATGACTATTATTTTATCATCATCATCATCATCATTATCAGCAGTAGCAATATCGTTCTCTCATCTTTTCATTCTTTTCTTTTGAATAATGAATACATGAAGCAGCAATCTAAAATGCATGAAGCAGACGAAGACTATTCATTTTTTTTTCTTATTATTTTATTTTATTTCATTTTTTTGAAAATTTTTTTTTTCATTTATTTACTCTTTTTTGGTGTCTATACGATAGCGCGCGTGAAGCCGTTCAGCGAGTGCTGTTATGTTATCGCTGTATTTGGTATATCACTCGCTTCCTTTGTTCCCATTCATTCCCCTTGTCCTCTTCGAGCACAAATTTCCAGCATTTTTTTATTTATTTATTTATTTATTATTATTATTTTTCTTCAACTAAAAACTCTCATTTATTATCCGTTTATGCTCTATAGATTAGAACAAAGCATTTTTTATTTGGACAACAGAGCTGAATACACGAGCATGTTTTCTCTTCTCCCATTACTTTTACTTCCACTTTTACTCATCACTAAATTATTCATCATCAATTTCCTGTAAATTATGCAAGTTTTGCAGGCATACAAATACATTTGCATTTTAAGCTTGATTATCAGAGTTGCCTTTACCCCAAAATTTATCGAATCTATTACGTGCTTTTTCAAGCACATCACTTGCAACCGATCGTTGCGCAGAGCCAGGACTTAATGCCGGTGCTTCCAATACATGATAACCAGAACCACCAGTGCTGGTGGTGCTGCTGCCGCTTATTGGCGGTATCACAGGATCTTCCGCTTCAAGTACTCTATAACCAGTAGTTTGTGCAGTGGTCCCAACTGGTGCTGTAGCACCAGTTACCGTTGTAATTGTCGTTGGCACAGTTGAATTATCTTTCTGGCCTTTATCATACTCAAAAGTTGGATCATCAAGACATCTTAAATTAGTACCAGTTATAGGTTTTATCGATGTATCCTTCGATGATTCCACCTTTGTTCCTTCAACTTCTTCAGCAATTGAATCCTGAAATAAACCACAAAATTGTTAAATATAATTTTATTTATAAATTATTACTTCAGTGAATTTACTTTGAAGTTTAATTAATAATTGGCTATAAAATAAATTCGCCATTTACTTTATCACTTTTAGTTGGTGTTATGCCCTGTACGTTGGTCGGTAGTGGACTGTCTCTCTCCGAGTCAAGATCTTTATGACCATTTAGGCCCGTGTAACTCCCCAGAGAGATGCTCTCGCTCTCCGGTGACTTGTAACCCGATTGTTGTGAGTGATGATGGGATTTGTGCAGTGCTGCTAGCTCCGGTGGTGCTGACTGAGGCGTTGAGTGTATTGACGACGTTGCTGCCCAAGTTTTTGCTTCGCTGTGTGGTCTCGTCAACGGTTCCCCTGATGAATTTAATTTATAATAATTATTATTCGATATTTATTTTATAAATATACACAAATTTAAATGCAGGGATTAGATGATATTTTTTTTTTAGCTTACCTTCTCTCACGTTCTGAGTCACTGTGAATGTTTTCCCGGTGTCTAGAGGCACTGTCCAATTTACTGGCTCCGGCGATCGCATTATCATTTGCTCTGGTGACTTTACTCGCGTTGGTTCCGGTGGACTTTTTACTACTGGCTCGTCGTCGAACCATGGGTAATTGCTTATCACTGCGGTTGCTGCTGGTGCCGATACGGTGGCACTGTGCGACAGTGGAGTCGATGCTATACTCGAATCGCCGCCCGTTGTATCGCCGCCGTTCATCTGTGGCTCCGCTGTCACTGGAATGACCAACATTTCATAATTATTTGGCAGTTGTTTAGGTCTAAATCGAGTTGGATTGCACGCGAGCTTGCTCGCTCTCGACGTTGATATGTATGCTTTATTTATAATATTTTTTTTTTTTTTTGTAATAATTTTCTCTGTTGTATTGAATTAAAGATTTTGAAAGCAATTTATTTTTCATTGTCAATCGCTGTTATTTGTGAAATTTATTTTTGGCCTGTTAGGGAATTGTAGTTAAAATTTGTGTTTGTTTGTTTGTTTTTTTTTTCCACTAATATATGCACATGCGATGGAGGCAAAAGCCGTGCAGCCAATTAAATTCAATGTTTATTAAATTGATAAAATCATTTTTGTTATTTTATTATTTGATTTGAATTTTAATGAAGAGAAATAAAAATTTTTTATTTAATTGAAAATAAATACGTCGAGTACGAGCAGCAGAATATATCAAGCTGACACACTGAATAGAGTCAATTAGTGGATTATTATTTTGTTATTGTGTACTTAAAAGACAAATCTACAATTTTCATAATTAATATATGTAAATAATTTACATAAATTAATAAATGAATAAATTTATATTTGTAATTTTACTGATACCAGTGTAATAAAGTAATGTGTCAGCGTGTTATGTGGTGTGTATACTATTAAAGTGTAGTTTACAATAATAAATATTATACAACATCAATTGAACTTACGTAGCAGTTACGAAATTTAAGACAAACAATTCAAGTACATCGATATCAATTCACAAGAACAAACGGTGAAGAAATTGAGATGAAGGAATAGATGAAGGGAAAATAATTCAAACGATGCACAACAATGCAAAATAAATGGAGCTCATCAAATGGATAATAAACCCGCTCTTGAAATAAGAAAAATATTGATGGACACGAAGTGGAAAAATATGGGAAAGTGGTGCAGGGATGTGTGAATACAAAGAAGCCTGATATTTTATGATTGTCAAGATAAATAATATCGGCTTTTTTGTGAATGATAAAAAGCAGTGGAAATATATCGGCAACACTCGAAAAGAAAATATATAAACTGATACGAGACAACACACAATGGATTGATATAAATGTATATATCTACAACACAGATGTCAATTCCAAGGGACGAATAAAAATCACATCACAACTGCATAAAAAATATCGAAAAGCTTTTATATATGTATATAAAAAAAAAAAAAAAAAGTGTTTTAATTTCTTCATTTTACACGATTTGAATTACTGAATGAATAAATTTTCAAAATGATTGCCGAGCAAACTGCACAATTAAAAAACACATTGTATAAATAATTTCTAATAATCATGCGTTGATCAACATCATCAACAATCGGTCAATCATTTTAAAAATAAATATAGAACAAAATAAAAAATGTAGAATAAAAAAAAAATTAGTGAGGATGATTAGAAAAATAAAAATGAAGAAAAATTTTGTTTTTTTTTTATTACGAAGATGAATCGGCGGAGAGAGGACACGTCAAAAGCATGCTACTTACTAGCTCGCAGGACTGCATTAGCTCGGTACGATTGATTTCGATTGTCGAAGGATGATTTGGATGGGTCAGCAGACGCGGATGTGGCCTTGGCTCTGGCTGCTCCTCGGGCTCGGTTCTGTGCATTGTTTGGCTTGTTTAACCGCTCTGACTTCGAGCCCGAGGTTGCTGCCGCAGCGATGGCTGGTGAAGCTGATCTGGCTGAACGTGCGGTGAACGGGCCCGAGCCACCGGGGCCGGACCCGTCTACAACGTTTTGATGAATTGTATTCTTAACCAAAGGGGCTTTTACTGCGCTTGTTGTGTTTGATACATTGGTAGAAGAAGGTTTCGCGTGATGATGAAGAGGGCGATGGGGGGGAGCAGTGGTCGCGAGGAAGGCTAAAACATATATTGTCATTTGATGAAATGATGAGAGAGATAGAGAGCCAACGGCTATCGTTCCTCGTTCCGGTTATAATATTCCACATTCTATTTTATTTTTTATTTTATTTTTTATTTTATTTTTTTTTTCATTTTCCCTATTGAATAGATTTTTTTTTTCAGAGGGCATAGATGAATTAAAAATTATTTGTGCTTGCTGGAACGCGAGGGACGTGATATGATATGAAGAAATAATGTCACGACTGAATTCTATGGATCTAAAATCTAGGTATTAATGAAAGTAGAAATGTTTTATGATGAAGAAAAAAAAAAAAGAGAAAAAAGAAGATAGTAATAAAAATAGAAAAACTGAGGGTGCAAGAGATTTCTCCGAGTTTTCATTGTTGGCTCCAACCACATGAGACATTTGAGAATACTCGGAAAATAAAAAAAATATCTAATGTCATTCACAGCCACAAGAGGCATTTGAAGCTTCCACATACGCGTGAAATATTTATACATTGTTTAATAATTTTTATTTTAATATCATATGAATGATTGTAATGAATTCTTTTTTTTTTTTCGAATGCTTTTGGGCGAATGGTGGATGGTGAAAAACGGTCCAGCGGTTGCTCGACTGACGGACAAATTAGAACGTACGTTTGCGATGAGGTCTCGGTGAGAGCCTTCTGTGAAGCGAAGTGGGCCCAGGCCCAGAAGGTGGCGGCGGTAACGGTGGTATGGGTGGTTCACACGTCGATGACGATATTGCTGGGGATTTTGAGGTGTGAGAGGGCTCTCTTATGTTCCACCGGACCCGACCACCCGTCGCTGAAACACCCGCTCCGTAGGCTAATATTCAACTCTAATCCATCATCGTGTCCACGCTCGATCGAAGCCAATCATTTTTTTACATTCATATACATATACGTATTTGTCATTATGTATATGTATAATATTGTGTCAATAATAATATGTTAATTGAATAGATTTTATTTAATTTATATTATCATCAATCAGTAAACTAAAAATTAAAACATAATTCGGGAGAATTATATTTTTTTTTTTCGACACTACTTTGTGGTAATTTAAATAAAATTATAGAATTTTTATTTAGATAAGGAGATGACAAAAAGTACTTGGAAATACTCAGGATGAATCTATCATGCATCATCCAAATTATTACACGTCAACATTGTACTATTATAATTACCCACCACTCAAAAAACAATTTATCAATTAATATGCAGCTATTAATCTTTTTTTTTTTTTTTATCAATATTTATTTAATTTAATTTTATATCGCGCAGTGAGTACCTTTACAACTTTCCGATTCATTCAGATAAATCAACTAATACTTTATATAAATGTATTTGTTTTTTTTTCTGGTATTTAATTGAAAAAAAAAAAAGAATTTTTTTTCTTCAATATAAACGAGGCATTCTCGAACGAGCAGACGAATCAATCAAAAATTTCCATTAAACATCATGTACTATGTATAATATTTTATGAGTCAATCATATGCACGAAAAATTCACATATATAAATGTAAATGTAAATGTCTATGGAGTATAGATATAATGAAGGTTATTTTTGAGAAGAAGAAAAAGGTTTAGTGTGTTATTGGCATGAGGTAGAGTTGTATTTTAACGCAATGGAGGTCGAGGTGGGATTTTCAAGTCTTTGCGACGATCGATCGAGGCACGAGGAACATATTTCACGTACGTTTTATATATTTATATGTATCTATACATATATAAATTATAAAAAGTAAAATCGACATAAGCCAATCACGTTTCAATGAGACTGGCAACGATGTCGATTATTTTTACTTACTCGGACGTGGATGCCTTTCTGGCTCACCGCTGCGGTCTCTCGCTTCTTTATCTTTATGCTCTTTTTCTTTTTCCTAAAAGATAAATATTATCCATTAAATCCAAATGTATATTTAAATATAAAATAAATTATAGAAGATAGAAAATAATTTATATAAAAAAATTAACCTTTTTATTTTAGTAAAATTTATGTAAATAGATAAAATAAAATTAATTTTACCTTGGCATCTTTATTAACTGATGGTGTTCTTGGTGTTTGTCTCTTTGGCGATCTGCTCAATGGTCCAAGACTCTGCGAGCGTCCAGTGCGTGGACTATTTTTTGGACTTGATTTAGGTCGCGGTTGAATTTCATCACGAATCTCTTTAGAATCATCACGACGACGTGGCACAACTGGCTCCAACTTCTCTCTCGTTGGAGAAGGTAGCAGTGCACCATCACCTAATTTTATTTGCATCATCATAATCAATGTAAATAAAAAAATAATAATTAAATATATAATTTTATAATCAATAAGAAATTGATTTTTTTTTTACCAATTCCGGTGGTACGATCTAAATGATGGCGAATCAAAAATTCTTTTCTTGCGTGCGCGATAGCTTTTTCATTATCCTGTAACAAGTAAAAATAATTTGTTCGTGAAATTATTAATAATAATTCTTTCTCTTTCAAGAATCTTTATTGATGATACTAACTGCTTTTATATCATCTTGAAGAATTCCATAAATAGGTCTAGCTTGAACGGACGAGGGTCTTCCCGCCGGTGGCATAGTCGGTGCGACTTTTCGTGTATTCTCCTTTTCTTTTTCCTCTTTTGTCACTGATCTGTAGACCCGTCAATACAAATTCCAATGAGAAAATAAAACAACAGTTGATTACAAACATAATAAGGAATGCAAATAATTTTAATAAAAAGGACGACGAGGAGACTACGACTGGGCCCGAGTGTCAGTGTTGGATTGTTGTACTGAACAAACACACAATAACAATAAAAATATCACCAGTTGATATGCAAGTGCATATTGAGTGAATACGACAGGATAAAATGACAAATAAATTAAAATTTCTTATTCTAAAAATATTATTTCAATATAAAACACACAAATTATCGTTTGTGTACTGGCCTGGCAAGAGACAAGGCGTTGAGAGCATGATTATTCGACACGCATTTCCACAGTGATGTCTCTTCATCTGATGCTAAACCGCTGCCCCAGTCGCGATGCTAATGAAAGGAAAATCAGTAGCGTTTCATTCCAACATTAATAATAATATATACATAGAATCACAAATATTTTCATTTCCATCATGCGTTTCACAATCATGCGAATATATACATGTAAATGTATTCAATATAAAATCAATATAGAAAAAGTATAGAAATAAATTCAGAAATAATTCATTCGCTGTTGACATTTAGTTATAAATCATGTGCAATCACAACAAGATTTACATCTTGTTTTATTATTTCCTTCACTTGCACATGGAACAAAATTACCTTATACTCATCAGCAAGACGCCTGAGTTCAATGACTTCGGACGTTGGAAATGCTTTATTCCTCATATAAGCTTTATTATTTTTCTCTCGTGTAAAACCACTGTCGACAATCCTCACCCCTTTACCCGCTGATTTTCTTTCTCTGTAAATGACAATAGCAATAGAGTATCGATCGTTCATTTTTTTTTTCAACTCTAATCGGGCCTCTGTCGTAGTTCTTCTCCTTTTCCCTCGTATATCATAAAAAAAAAAATAAAAAATAAATAAAGAAATCACCCTATTGCATAAAAATATAAAAAAAAAAAAAAATTTAACTGCTGGCGCAAAAGTTTATGACCTAACCTGAATGTAATTTTGAGCTCGTTAAGATCTTCATCGCGTTCCTCCGTTTCATGCACAACACCATCGATATTATCGACATTATTTCCAACCAGTGGTTCCAATTCTGACGCTTGAACCCCTGGAAAAATAAAATAAAATGTTGTCACGTTGATGCGTATGTATTATTATATGTAGGATAAGTGCATATTGGATGGGCAGATGTTATACTAATCCAATTAAGAATGGAGGCATTGACAAATTAAGAAGCCATATTAACCATCGCGCTTGTGATCTACATCGCCTGGTCGTTTTTTCATATGCACTGGTGCCGGACCACATGGTCCAACTCCTTGTTTGAGTGCACCCATGCTCAATGATTTTCTTGGTGGTCCACCAGCTGTACCACCAGCACCACCAGCCGCTGGCAATGGTGCTACCGTATCGCCATTTGTCAATTGTGCTCGTCTTGGCCATGCAAATTGCAATCGATATTCGGTGCTTATCCGTGAAATCGCTTTACTCAACTGACTTGGCGGCAATACTGCATTCGCCGTCACCTCCTGTATAAAAAAAATTTTGTTGAAAAAACAGAATTTTAAATCATGTCAAGATATGTGAAGAAATTAGGTCAGGGAATAAATTGAAAATAATAAAAAATCATTTAAGTAGGGGAATAATAATTTTTTTTTCATTGATAAAATGTGGGAAAAAAAATATTAGTTGATTGAAAATAAAAAACAATACTCACTCGAACTTTATCAGCAACAACATTAGTGTCAACTGCATCGATTCCCAGCGAATCAGTGGCATTGATAAATTCATGGTGTCTGTATGCAAGCTCAGGACACTTCTTTCGTCGTGGTAATGGTGGTTCCAAAGTTGGTCCTGTAATTAAAAGCAATTAATTATCAGTAATGTTGTTTAATTTGATACATACAATAGGATGAAATAGATAAGAAATAATAGAATGACATAAATGAATGTAAAAAGGAATTGGAGATGTTGAACTATGAAAATTATTGAGATAAAAGATGAAATAAAATTGGAGAATGAGGAGATATTGCATATGGAATTTGGAGTGTGACACAAGTTGGATTATTGTGAATGGCCCTTAACCTCTTTTTATCCTCAGGCCAATGATCCCTCAATTTATCAATTCAATTTTTAACAAACTCGAGTTTTGAATTTATTTTTATTTATTTTTCTTCTTGATTAATTATTATTCTTCGTTGTTATTTTTATTCGTGTCTATAACCATTTTAATATTGACTGCTTTGTGAAAATAAATAATATAATTGTTAAGAATAACTAGGAGGGATCGATGGCATTGGAATGACCTCAGTGAGGAGTGGAAAATCACTAGTTATGGAATTATTCATGACACACGTCTTTTGTGTGTGAATTATATGTATAATATTTACATGTATAACGTGTATCTATGTCTATGAAAGTTTATTTATAAACTATAATAATACCTATAGCATTTTTGTATATATATTAACATGCGCTATTTTTTTTTTTTTTATTTTTTTTTCATAATATTCATCCAGAAATCAGAGGAATAAATTGTATATATTTTTTAATTCCTCAGAGTTATATTATAAATAAAAGTGTGGATAATTTTTATGTGAGAGAAAAAATAATTATGTGTATTTTATTTTTTTCAGCTCAAGTCTCTTTTGGGGATATATTCTACAATAATTTTAATGCATGCACAAACTCTTGAGTTTTTCAAAAATATATACGTGTATATTATATACATATGTATATATTGCATATGTATATGAAAGTCAAATTGTAGGTGCACGTTATGTATATTTGTTTGTACGAGTACAAAACAAAAAGAGAAATGTGAAGATTTGTTTAGGTATACATAATTTTTTTTGTTTAAAAAAAAAAAAATGAAAAAAAAAAAAATTTTTTTTTTCTTCTCCACTACTCTTTTTTTTATTTGCAGAGGACTGGGGCATGGAAATTGCAATGCAGATATCGATTCCTCGAAGAGCACTCGCTCGTAGTGCGCCAAACATGCGACTTTTACGGCCGGAATTCACGGGCGCGGTGTCACGCGAACGATTGAACAGTCAAATGCACGCGAGATAAAAATATTAACTAAAAAAAAAAAATATTTGATTAAAAAAAAAATTTTTTTTTCAGGCAAATTTACGAATCAGTGAATTTTTTTAATGACTTTATGACATTTTATATTTAATTATTATTGTTTTACCGAGTGCACCAACAATTTAGAATGAGAATTACAAGGCACAAAATAAATATTAATAAAATTTTTTAAAGAATAAAAAAGCAGGCCAATCCTATTACATAAATAAAAGCAGCATAAATATTATTTCTTACGACTCATTTTCTTACGTTTGTATTAATACGTAATTATTACAATAATAATTTGCAAAAGAAAAAATAAATATAAGTAATAAATGTGTAATTAAAAATAAATGATAAAATAAAATTAATATGCACGATTTGGATAATTATTTATAAAAGGAATAAATAATTAAATTAAAAAATATATATATATATATAAAAGGCATGGTTTTTGCGTAGCACCGTTCGTAATTTCTCTTCTTCTTACCTTCGTTATTCTCATCCTCTGTAGACTTGGCCGATTGTAGCTTTGCGCTCGCTTGCTTAGCTGCAATCAAAATTTGCAGCTGGCACCGAGTTTGATTTTCAAAAAAATTTATTTTTGTTTCCCCTAAATTTCCCCGACCAATTTCAATCCTCTTCACAAAGAAAAAAAAAATACAAACACATTTTTACCGAGTCCCAGTGTCTGTGCTTTCACTCAAGTGATAACATCCATTTTTAATCAGACAATTACATTTTCTCTCTATAAAAATTGTTTTATTTTTTTTTATTTATTTTTTTTTTTGTATAAATGTCATCGGAAGTAATCCGGAAAACTCCGGCGCACTTTACCCTATTGCAACACAAATGCATTCTCTATTCTAAAATTCTAAAATAAACCATCAGATGTGGAAGAAAAAATAAAGGTAGAAAAATTGTGAGAAATTTTTATTACTAAACTGGGAAATGCGCTGGATTCTTGAGGTTTATTTCCGTGCTTGGTAACCAATTGAAATGCTTGATGTTAGGTACACAAGAGAGAATAATATAACGAAATAGAACTTTGATTATGCGCAATATTTCCTCCCACTGTCTTTTATATGTATTAAATATTCCACAAACGAAACACACGCAAAGTCGTTATTCATGTGAATATAATAATGAGCGTCTATTTTCCAAGTAAATTTACCTATTGGATTGCAGATTATATTCAGGCATATCTACATATACATATATAAATATAGTTAGGTAATCTCGAGTAATATCAAAAAATAAATCATAATGATTAAGAAAGAAAAAAAAATTAGAAAGGAAAAATAAAAGCAAAAAAAAAATAATGAAAATTATTAAATTAACTACATTAAAATATTTATAAAAAAATGGATTAAAATTTTTTGAAAAAATTCACATGTACCACAATCTCATTGCACTTATGATAATTAAATTAATCAAACACAAAGAATTAAATTATAATTAAAATGAAAGAGAAAAAAAAAATAAATTTAATTCATACGTTAATGAATTTATATTATAATTAAAATTAATAATTTAGTAAGTGAATAAACAACGAACATGGAAAATAAAAATAAAAAATTGTGCTAGGCAATCACGAAGTGTAAACACGACAAAGAATCCAAAATCAACAACTAATTAACACACTCCTATACATAAAACAAAGCCGAACTATTTTTATATATATAATTTATTTATATAATTTTGTATCTTGTAATATTTTTTTTCTTTTTAAAGAAACATCAAGTCGTAAGAATGTTTTTGTATAAATCTATTGAAAAGGCGTAAATAAATACGTCGATTGATCTTGACACATAAAATGTTTGTGATATAAAATAAAAAATATGAAACAATTTATGTCTGTATGCAAATTGTCTTCAATAAATATTAAATAAAATTGTCACATCAATCGACGTGGAAAATAGTTATTTTTAAAAGTACTTTAGAAAATAAATAAATAAAAAATATTCACATATATATAAATATTTATACATGTATATAAATATTGTATTGATAAAGTTAATTAATTCAACTGTAATAATTATTTCATTTTATATTCATTATCATTTAATTTTATAAATGAATAAATGAAGATGAAAATTAATATTATTTTTTTTCTCAATTTTTTTAATTTTTTTTTTTTGAGGTAACTTACTGGAATTTTGTGGAGCTTGCGGGGCTCGACGTACAACTGTGTGCTCTTGGTGCGGCCCAGTATATTCATGCCATGTGTATGTGCTCCTATATTCTGAATGGAGCTGCTGAAACATAGAGAATATAAAACAATTATTATACTTCCATACTTCAAAACGATACAAATGTTGTATTATTTCTGTATAAATTCTTGTGAGGAAATTTCTTCGACTGGAAATAATATTTACAAAGGCTTTATATTCCATTCTTTGGTTCTCTTGAGTGGTAGGATCATTAGTAGTAGGAAAATCTCATTAAAATTTTCTTATATTAAATACAGTGAATTTATTTCCGAATGAATTTGTTATACACTGTGGAAAAAATATTATTTTTATATTTAATTATTTTAGTGAGATATAACCGACGTAATTTTGTGGCATTAAATATTTAAAATTGAGGGAAAATATTTGTGAGGATAAATAAAAGGAAATTAAAATGTAAAAAAATATTTTTTATGATGTTTGGTGAAATTTTAATATTCTCTGAAACACTTATGTTGATGTGTGTATACATATTTGCAAATAAACACTCGACTGATTATGAACAATTGGCCAGTGAGTACCATTTGACGTTGTACATACATTACACTTGTGTGTATAGAATAAAAAAAATAGAAATAAAAGGAAGAATAGGTGAAGAGAATAAAAATAGCAAAGAAAAAATGTAGCCTGAAGGCTTTATCATTGTGTCATTGCATGCTTGGTCACAATGCAATGTACACGCGCTTTTTTTCTTTTTTTCTTTTTATCATTTTGAGTGTAATCTATTCGTCTTTCACTTGCATTTCACACTTTTGCACTTTGGCAAAATGGGAAATCGATTCGTGACTTTGTGAATTTTGTACTAAACAAACGAAGAAAAAAACAAAAAAAAGTACTTTCTTTAATAATAAAGTCGGCAAACGAATGGTAAAAGAGGATAAATAAATTTAAGACTCTGAAGAATTGAGTAAAGATAAAATAAAAAAATGAGATTAAATTGAAATTGAAATTCATTTCCGGCAACGTGAAATTTACCCTTTACAATGAATAGAATTTTTGACTGTGATAAAAAGTTGGACGAGGTGAATTCAATGAGAATTGTCGAGTTTCAAAGAACGCCAATGCATATATATATTTTTTTATTATATCACATATAATATAGGCATCGATAATCCCCTACAGATTTGCTTCTCAATGCCGTCGGATATTTTATTGAGCAGCTCTTTATATCCCATTCAAAAGAAAGGAAATATTGCGGGATAAATTTCATCAGCTTTTACTTTACCAATTATTAAAAAAAAAATAAATAAATAAATAAATCTTTCATTTGAATATGTGAAAATATTCCTTCTGAAATTTAACCATAATTTAAAAAAATATATATTTTTATTTCCTTTCAATATTTAAAAAATATTTCTACTTTAATTATTCGACATTTTTTTAATCCAATTAATTTTTTTTTTCCTGGGATTAATTGTCGATTAATTATCAACAACTTATGACAGACTAGGACTAAAGGTATCACATTCTAGTGTCCCATCAAAACCATTACGTAAATTAAAAAATATAAAATATAAAAAACAAGTGAATAGAAATTGATGTAAAAAATATATTTAAAAGATCTCATAAATAAAATAAATTAATGAACTTGAAGTGAATTAAAAACTTTTTAAATGACTGTCGTAAAATTCATTGAATAATGTTGTGAACAAAAAACAATAAATAAATAAATAAAGACTGTACTTTAGTGTACAACCGATAGTTTTCACGTGGGTACGTTGAATTTTTTTTAATAGTTCAATGAAAGATAAAAGTTTAAGGCCAAGGAAAAAAAAAAATTACGCTTGAGAACATTGTGCACCACAAGCATTGGATGAAACTTTATTATCCTATCGTATTTTCTAGTTCCCAGACATGAAACAATGCACTGAAACACAGACGTAGAGTTTTGTTAAAACGAACAATGGGAAAATGTTTGACTTGGCTGCAGCGTGCTGCATAGAACGATCAAACATAAAATCCCACACACGTGAGAGGCTATTTAATACTTATTGGCACCACTTATTCACATGGTACGAACACAAGTTAAATAAACCTGCATCATTATAAGAAAAATACCTATCCATATGCATGAATAATTCTAAATCTTTGAGTTATTAATAGAAAGCTTTTGATATTTCATGAATTTACTTATAGAAAATCGTTGTTTATACATAAATACTCTCAAGGATACATAAACAAAGGTGATGAATTCAAGTGGAATAAGTAGAAGTGTCTCGAAATAGTCAGGCTCAATAATTACAAAAAAAAAAAAGAAATAAAGAAAAATCGCAATTTATTCTAATAAAATTAAATTTATTTATTCATTTGTTTATTTTTTTTTTTATATATTTAGAGCTATATTTTTCAAGTTCATTATTGTATAGCATTTAATTTAAAGCGATTTACAATGATTTAACGTCAACGACTATTCGCGTGAGATAAATGAGCAATGAAGGAAGAAAAAAAATAAATTAGCTGTCGGAGATTAATCAGTCAGTCGTGGGCGAATGTTGGATTATTCTGGAGTGATGCTAAAGTGCTAGAGTACGCTAAAGTGAGAGGATGAAGAGAGAAAGAGAGTGAGTAAAATAGACGAGTATATAGGCATGATATCTAAAGAGGTTGAATATAGAAGGGACGTAATAAAGGCCAGAATTGTTGCAATATGTAAGAGGAAAAGAGATATTAAAACCTGTTGGTTCAAAAATACAGTTGATGTTAGTTACAAAAGTATATTTGCACACGTTTTACATAGAAAAAATAGGAATTATAATTGAAAATTTTATAGTTGTATAGAAAAGAGCTGGAAAGTATTGGAAGCAACGTTGCAAAGTTGTTTCATCGATTTTAATGTGAACCAAAAAGGAGGAAGTTCTTTCTTGAGGTTCCTGAACATTTACCAAGGAGATAGTGGCAAGTGAAAAACAGACAGTGGGGTCAAGCTGGAGACCTTGATCAAGCTCCAGGCGATACTTCAGATCAATTCGAGGCAGAGTGAAGAAAAAATAAATGAATAGAAATAAAAAAAATCCTTCGACAAATAAATACAGATAATCGGGTGGGAGGGAGACGTACCAAAAGCAGAATAGCAATTGACAAAGGAGGGAAGAAATAAATAGAAAAGTGTAAATACTTTTGTTTGTCAGAGAATTATTTTTTTTTTGTTGTTGCATTAATTCGACAGGAGAAACTAAATTTAATTAGGAATTTTCTGTCGTTGTTACTGGATTGATTTCAGAATGATTAAAGGGAATTAATGGAAGAAGAAAATGTTAACAAAATTGCAGAGGAGGAATTAATGTGTTTGTCAAAATAATATTAAATGGATTAATTTAATAATTTTTTCAATAAAAGAATTGATGTAAGTACATCAGTGAAGAATTTTATTGGAATTAATGGAATGGCGATACGTGTAGTGGTATAAGTGCAAATATCTCAGGAGGAAACAAAATAGGAAAATAGATAATGGATGAATTAGTGTGAAGTTTTTTTCCGATGATAGCTCGAGATAATCAAGATCGAGAGAAAACTCAATGTGCCTAGACAAAGTGTTCAAAGTTGAATTGGCAAATGACATTTAGTCGATGAGAAAAATGATATTGGAAATAATAGACAGATAGATATATCACTGATAAGTATTAGTAAGAATAAAGTTCAAATAAAATAGACCAACATTAACGCAAATGTTAAAATTAATTGATAAACTTTTATAATATAATCAAAAAACTTTGTTGAATAATTCGTGGCAAATGTCGATGAAATAAAACAAAAATCATCTATTGAGAACTTGATTATATCAGATTTATCTGTACACATAAAAAGAAAGACATTGAAAAAATATAAAAAAAAAAAACCAAAGAATAAAATGGAATAAAAAAAAAGTATCAAATAGCTGAATCAGACTGTCATTTCCTCGAGTAAATCAAAGAAATCCACTTGATCAAATTTCTCTGAAGCGTCGGTGAGACAATGTATTATAAAACTGCTTCAAGTGGAAATAAAATTGAATGACATTTTTATTTATAAACAGAAAAATTTTTTCTTACAAAATATCTATTATATAAAAGCTGATAAAAAGACAAATTTAAAGACCTGTTGGCAGCTACGACGCCGCATAGCAGCCGCAATGATCCGCAGAGCGCAATAAGGCCTCACTCTATATAATCTATGTGTGTGAGTGTGTGTGTGGTAATGGTAAAATGCACCTGAGGAATAAAATGAGAACCTGAATTCACTATCAAATTCTGTTCGCTTCACTTCTTTAAATTTCCGTTTCACAGCCGATTACACTTCACTATAACGATCATTTAAAATATGTCTCGATGATTTTGTGTATATACTATTTATACTGTATTAAACTGCACTTTAACCACGGCAATATTACTGATGCTGATATGCTTCAATATTAAATCTCACCACATGGGCATTCATATGAAAATTTAAATATGCAATTGTATAAATTTCATCAGCTTTTATTCATAAATTATTATATTGATTCATGTTGACGCACTGACGTTTCACAGCTAACTGATGATGGCTAACACACTCTCTCGTTTGCCCATGTCTTTTATGATGATCCATAGGAAAGGAGAGATAGAGAGAAAGAGAGAGATCAGGGAGCCATTGAACTACGCGGCCAACCGAGAACTTTTTCTACTCGCCACGTTCCAATTATTTCCACCAAGCAATAAGAAAGTCTTAATAGAAAAAGAAAAAATTATATCTACAATATAATTTTATGAATCAAATCAGAGACATTATTAAACATTGATGGAATTGTTTAATAATTTTTTTTTTTGGAAAATAAAAAACACTATCCAATGTCTTTATTAATTTTGAATTTTGATTTTGTTTTAAAAATTACTGAAGAATTAATTTTTGGTTTCTATGGCGCGTTGGGTCGATGGTAAATTATTGCTAGGTCAGTTCTATACATTTAAACAATAGATAATATAGTTTCGTAAGTTTAAAAAAGATTAAGAATAAATTTTATTTAATCTTTAATAGCTCTCCCCTATTGTAAACGATGACGTAATCCATCTGAAATCATTGCAGCTTGACATGGTGGCTCGATAAATACAGCCTTACGAAGCCCGCACATTGAAAGTCAGTTGATCGTAAACCACCAGTCGATAGTCAAATAGCCATGGTGTCAATGCATATTATGATCGTTTACTGTCTATACAAATATATATTTACCGTTGTGTGATTAAATTTAATGTCTTTATTTAATTCATTGATGTAACCATCAACAAAAGAAATGATTATTTTAATCTTTTTCTTCTTTATGCTTTTTTATCAACTTTTATATATATAATATACATATATTATATATTATCGTGACGGCGGCAAGCTGCTGATTTGTGAATTTGTCTTTTTCATGGAGTAATTTATTTATGGGAAGATCAAAGACGATTTGTGCGGCATTGGACACAACTGAAGCGGATCACGGAAGAAGGAATAAAATGAATGGTTTTGTATAGGCATGTATTGATGTTGGTTAGCGATACACATAGATGAAAGGGTCTCTCTTGCGTTTATGCGGTATACACGAACTTTGAAACTATATGTATATATGTAAAGCTATATCCATTGTCATGCTAGTTGGTGCACAAAATTTACGGACCCCGGTGTGAAATTAACCGCAGTGTGGTGACCTCTTCGCCACCTTTATAATTTTTCTTTGTCGCAAATTACAGCTCATTTATATAAAATTTAAAATAAATTTTACAATTTTTAATTATTTATTTTTATTATTTAATATATTGAATGGGATTTTGTTTTTTTTATCTTATTCACGGAATAATTTTATTTCTACTTCACCAACACTAAAAGGCTCCCTTAGAAATGACGCAATGACCTGTAAAGTTCTGTCATGAAATTGTGTGTCAGTTTATAGTGAAGGGAATTACTAAATGACGTAATCTTAATATCAGTTCTTTTCTTTTTATTTTATTTTATTTTATTATATTCATTTTTATTTATTTTTTTTTTCAATTAATTTCTCGTTTTGTTGCGCTATTTTTTTTCCCCTCATTCGTGTCATGATGATGTAGATGAAGTGGAGAAAAAAGAAATGGCTGAGCCGCACCCACTTCGGAAGAGAAGTGGAAGTAAATCGTTGAAGAAAGGAAGAAAAAAAAAATGTTTGTTTCTTCTTTATAAATTTCTCGCAACGTCAATTTTCAAGAGCAGGATAAATAAAAAACGCTTTGCACTCGATTTACTAACAATGTGATTACTATCATACATCATCATCATCAATAAATATTCAACGAATTAATGAAGAATGTAATAGAAATAAAAAAAAATAATGTCACACGATGAGAATTAAATAATATTACTTCATGTGGAAGTATTTATAAAAAGCAAAAAATTATCCATGGCTCACCTTATCAATTGGCATTGAAGGGCACGCACGGCACAGGTTCCAGAATGAACCAATCATGAGGCCGTAGTGTGTGGGGCAGTGGAACAGTAGTAACACGGCCGTGCGGCCGACGGACACTGAGACGTGAACACGTCAGGTCTCCGGCTACGTTTTTTCGCAGCCGTTTTTATTATTTTAAATCTGTATATATATTCTATTCCAATTAATAATTCACACTTTCGACGTATTTTCTCTCCTCCTATTTATTCATTTATTTGTTCGTTTTATTTTGTTTTATATTTTACCTTAACTATATATTTCTTTCTTTTACACTGTACAATCGGTGACGTTTTTCCTCGTGGCGGCGTCACTTCCTGGCGATCGTTTTTCTTTTTATTCGTTCTTCTGTAGTTTCTTTTTTATTCACTCAGTACGTCACTTGACTATGCACAAATGACAATCAACATTTACATACAAATATCAATGTGTAGACACCATTGTTCTTTTTATAATTTTTATTCTATTCTATTTATTCCTTTGTTTCTTCTTTTTCCTTTTTTCTTTCTACTACTATAAATCTCTTAATAATCTCACCTCAAGAATATATAAATATCTTTGAATTTTCTCCTTGTTTTTATTTCACTTTAATTTCTATTTCAAGGACAATTGACGTTTAATTTCACTCGCGACAATCCTTATATATTTTTTCATTTGATCCGGCTTCCCGGCTTTCACACTGCAGCGAATTTCCACAATGAATTATCACCCGAAAAATATTTCTTACCCAATACAACTTTTGATATCTCAAACTATCCAACTAAATAATCATCCCCATCATCATCTGCATCATCAATGAAAACTATAACGACAATTGTAAATATTATTTAAATATACCAATGAAATTATGAATAATAATTAAAACCGAAAAATATATTTGGACGTGAGACAGACGAAAGAATGAAAATTTAAAGCCTGTCTTGTGGTCGGTGGTGTGTTCACGTCGTGACGGTGCTACGGGACGTTGGTCGCGACGTGTCGCCGGCAAGGCGCTAGCTAAGGGTAGCAAGAGGGATGTGGAATACACAGACATGATTGCCGCATGCGCTATAAAACTGGTCGATAGTCCGCAATGTACCTTCTATACACTTGGTGATACTAGCGCTAGCTGTGCCGTGGCTCACCAACGTTGCTTTTCTCTCTGAACTACATGTACATGTATTTATCTCCATCTTCATTGCACCAACTAATTTTTGCTTGCGGCGCGCGGCCATTGAAAGCGGAAGGGGAGTGACACTTGGATTTTTTTCCTACTTCCGTGGCATTTTCCTTCTTCGTTTTCTTCCTGGGTCTTCTTCATTCATTCGTACAATATATGTAGGTATATAACATATGTATATAGGTTGTATTGGTTGTTTAATATATAATTTTTCCGACCTCCACTGACCTTCGATGTTATTTTATAAATTTCAATTCAATGATAAATTTCTAACGCGCAAAAAGGAGATGTAAAATAATTTTATTTTTATTTATGTATTTTATTTTTAAACTATTTAATCTGTATATAGTTGACGGTTTTATTTTATGGCTTAGTGAAGATTATTTTCCCGAGAGAAAAAAATGTATGATATAAAAAATGAAAGAAAAAAAAAAAAAAAAAAAAAAGGGCGCGCCATTGCGCATCATATACCTCGGCTTTTCTCTGTTTTTACTCCATTTTTCTCTATGAGCCGATGAATCCACACATTTGGAATATGGAGGACGATGTGGCGGCGACAGTGGGTGGGAGTAGACGAGAAATCGGATAGGAAGAAGAGAAAGACAAAGGAAACAGATGGATCGTAAGGGTAGAAACAAACTTGTGTATATGTATTTGTTTTATATGTGAAATGGGGAAATGGTTTTCAGTATATGAAAGTGAGACATATATACACCATGTTCGTCTGTAGAAAAATAAGGGTGGATGAGTATAAGAGAGGGTGACCCTTGAGTGTGTGTGTGATCGTCATTGGAGCTGTAACGGCGCCGTTGCGTCGCGCCATCCACGATGGCATAACCTTTACTCTAAGGGTTGCTTATACCAATAGCTACTAATCATGGATACAAAATACTAGGGATGATCCGCTTTATACAGTCGCAATTGGATCATTCGACTAATCGTGGTTTATACAAGAAATATTTTCGAAATTTTTAATATCGCAAAATTTTAATTCTAAAATATTTCACAATTTAAATATTATTTATTTATAATTTGTTTATTTATTTATTTTTTTTACTGAGCTGATTTGTTTCCTGGTGAGAGGTAATCTTACTTGATTGATTGATTGATTAATCAATCGCATATGGTTTAGCGATGATAATTATAATGAGATGACGAATTGTGCGATGTCTCTTCAATATTTGATCATTCCAAACATCAATTTCGAATTCAATTGAATTGTGGATGTGCATTTGTGTACTTGATAGACTCATACATGAGTATATCATCCTGCAATAATGCAGGGTTATCAATTCGAATAAATTCTGATAACAATATGTTTATAAATCTATAAACAAAAATTTTATTGTAATTTAAATGCATCGATTTATATGAAAATAATAAAATTTATATTTGAAATAAATTATTTTGAACTGTTGGGATATTGTGTTCTATAAATTTTTTATCTCTTTCTGCTTGTGAAATAATGTAAACATGTGTGAATTATTTCCGAATGCAGATTGCTAGTTATTTTGAATGATGAAATATTTCTGAAGATTTATACTTGGACGCAGAAAATACCGAAAATAAAATATTAAAAAAAAATAAAATATAAAATGAACGACTCGATGTCGTGTCGCCTAAAGGAATGAGGAGGAAGTGAAGTGGTTGGGTAATATGGAAAATTGCTCGGAGGGTGTCGAGCCAGATTTCCATCATAGAAATGTTGAGGCCAAATTGAAAAGACTTTTTTTTTTTTTATTTTTATTCTTAATAGATACTGCCTATGTATTCATGTATTCATCTCTCTATCTTTGGAAAATCTTATACTATTTATATTTTTCACCTTCACCCTGTGACTCGTCAATTTAACACAGGTTAAATTACCACGTTAGATTTAATAAATATCATCATGATAATCCAATAAAAATATCAATAATATTTTTTTCTTTAAAAGTTGACTTTTATATTTTAAATAATTTTATAACTTCAATTATTATCCCCATGCCTTGTAATATTATACAAACATTACATATAAAATAACAACAAGCCATTGACCACAGAAAAAAACAAAAAAATAATTACAAATGCCACAATTAAATAATTATCGATTTATAATCATCAAAACTAATTTTTTTTTCTCTAAATTAATATATCAACCGTCATTTTATAATTTCACTTTCAAATTAAGTCACGTCCCCTGTTGGAAAATCGTGATGTCGAATTAATTATCCTGCGTAGGTTTATTAAAAAAAAAAAAAAAAGAAATAATAACACAATTAAAACATTAATTTGAATTTTCGCAAATATAGAATTCACAAGTGTAAATATGTTTACTTCCATCATTTATTTTTTATCGTTAATAAAAAAAAAAAAAAAAATAGTGCATATTCATATG
>JAQQBS010000004.1:6792836-6818106 GCA_030347275.1 Microctonus aethiopoides
ATATAATGTGGATGAAGTGGTCCAATTAAAATAACCATCAGTTGCGTTCGGTGAACCGCACGTCCCTCGATATTACTCAGTGAATTGATTGGTGAGCAGAGAAAAGGGGACAAGAGAGTAAGCGACGAGATGATTACCGTGTGGATAATGCGAGATCAAGATTGATATTAATCCAATGTCGAGGTAACAAGTATGTGAAATACATCTAATACATACACATAACCTATGGAATTATATGCAAGTGTATGTGTGTGAATATTTGAAGCTCGTTAAATTTGCATTTTTGTAAAAGTATGTTACCGGGTAAAATGGCAATTAATATATGTATTCACATTCAGCTACCTATTTAATTTTAAAATGAAAGCAAAATGATGATTCATTTACTAAATGTTTATGGATGAATATAATAAAAAAAAAAAAATTTGTTTATTAATTTATGCAACGCTATTGTTTACTTGACAATAATTGTGATGTATTTAATCATGAATCAAATGCAATTTTGTCAAGTTAGAATTAAATAAACGAGTTGTAGATTATTACCATGAAGCACGAACGTCAAGACACTTTGAAGGATTAAATATTGGAAAAGTATAGTTTAATCTGAGGAAATAAAGAATAAAAAATAAAATAAAAAAAGAACAAGCGACGAATGGAAGTAAAACACGAAACTCTTCTTGTGAAGAATAGTGTGTTTTGCAAGATAATATAATTTCACGCTTGATTGTTTACTTGTTATCTTTATGTTTATCTTAAAATGTATTTTAAATATTTATTTTATATATTATGTGAAAATTATATATTTATATCAAAACTAAATTAATTTTGTTACTATAGTCATATTTTTTTTTTTCTAATTAATAATTACCTACGTGTAAGGTTTTTCTCATTGTTTATCATGCACGTGAGATGAGAAGCCAATAAATCGAATAACGTAATACATACAGACACACATGTGACAGAAATAAAATATAAAAGGAAAAGATGGTCATTGCCCTATTCAATTTCCGGTGATATTTCTATTCTTCTGAATATTTTTTTATTTTACATTCATCTTTGATGAGTTACAACGTGGCATGAATATAAAAAATAAAAAAATTCTTTATAAATCAAGTTGGAATTTAGCCAGGTGTTGCAATGTCACGTTTTTCGCAACGGTGTTTAAGACGTTTGAAAAATATATCTAAAAATGAAAATAAAAAAATAAATAAAAGTTATCCTAAAGAAGCTGACGTAGGCGTTACATTATTGTTTATAGTTGATAACAAAACAAAAAAAAATTCTATCGTATTACCTTCGGCACAAATAAACGAAATAAACAACACCCTAACACTAAACTTACCGACTGTTGGTATATACGAAATCTATAATACCAACAGTCGATAATAAAGAAATTATAACTTAAATTATGAATATAAATAATTATTATTATAATTTTTATTTTTAAATAATTTCTAGTTGATTTTGATTGTAAGTAGATTTTGGGCAAACAACTTGATATTTATTTAAATTAATTGAATGAAAAATTGTGTGGAAAAAAATTATATGATTAATTTTAAATAGGATTTGCAGGTTTCATCTCAAGGTTTTGTCGTCTGTCTCCTCTTGACCCTCTCTGCAAGGGTTGTTTTTTTTTTTTCTTGTCACGATATAAAATCCCACCCTGTATAGGTTCAGGGCTAATGATAAGTGGTTGTTGGGCACGCGATAAGTGAAAATACGTGGACGTATCTTTTATTCGTTGCCGAATCAACGTCTACAATTTTTTTCTGCTTTTCTATACGTTTTTTTTTTTCACTTCACCACAATGTCCACGTGGAAATCAATACCTGGGATTGTATGACACAAGAAGAGACAATATATATATTTAAAAAAATATTATTCCTCTCTGGAAGCTAATGAAAGTGACAAAGAAAAATAATAAATGAAATTAATAATTTCATCGATTAATTATTTAAATGGATTTGAATTATGATAAATTAATGATGTAATAATATAAATTAAATTTAACAATAATTGTGTTTGCCCTTTTGTCTACTTATTTCTTTCTTCCTCTTCGTTTATAATATTTATACAACTCCACGTGTGCCAATTTAATTTTTTATCAGTGATAGGATAATTAATTATGAATATAAACAAAGGTCATTGATGTGCAAGTGCATCAGGATTTATCTAACAAAATCAAAAGCCAACTTTGACAATATATTTTTCATATCATCCCCTCATATATATCATTAATCAATTAATCAACATAACACTACATAACACTATAAACATATGCATATAAACAAATTATCATAAATAATTTTAATTCCCAAAGAACAAAATAAAATAAAACTTATGTACAATAAATACACACAACAATTATAAATAAAATAATCAATGTATAATAATTCTGAAAGACTAAAAAAAAAATTCCAAAGATACAATTAAATAAATTAATGAAAGAATAATTTTTTTCTTTCAGCCATTTGTAAAAAGGTCATAGAACTTTGACGACCAAGTCGTTCTAGGCCAACGGACAATTATATTAATATGTCTCACAGCTTCCACATCCAATGGATCGATTTATTCAAAGCTTGTTGGATATTATACGAGACATTTATATACATATATATTTCCACACATGTATATATACACACTCGAATAACTTTAGGGGGGTTAACAAACCCTTCAGTCACAACCCTAGCTATTGTCTCATATCTCCATCAATTTGCTACTACAATATATAATCGCGTACATGATAATGTCCACATAATAATCAATAAAACGTAAGTTTTATATTCTCCCTTTTATATTTGTACCAAAATAAACACATGTGAGATATATATATGTATAAATTTTTTTATTTCATATGTAAACATGTATATATATATTTCCATGTGGGATATTTAGGTCGGGAAAATGGCGTGTGATATATTTACAATTTTATCTTGATTATTTATTAAAAAATAATCATGTATTATTTTTTTTTTTGTATGTATTTATATTAACTATTACTAATTGTTTTTATTTAATTTAGTGATTTATAATTCCACTCACCAGATATTGTCTGCAATGTTTTTTACTTTTAACACAGGCACGTTGTTTTTTCTTCTTTGGATTTGTGCCGATGGTGTTGCCATTTCCCGGTTTTTCCTTTGTCGTTGACGCGAATATTGGTCCTTTATTCGCGGGCATTTTAATACAATTTAATTATATATTCAAACAATTTAGCTAGTTAATTATTTTATATTTGTGTTTATATACATATGTATATTTATTTTGTTTCTAAATATTATGAGCTTTTTCTCTTTGGTTAATAAATTTATTATGTGAACAGGAATGCATAGAATAGAAATTTGATAAATCACAGTAATAAAACACACGCACAATAGTGTTTGTAGTGCAACGAACGATGTTATAATTAAAATGCTTTTTCATTGACAAGGGCTGTGCGCACAACCGAAAAACTTTTCTACAGTACAATGAATGTTTCTCATTGGTGAATGCGCGAATGGGGTTGTTGGCAAGATTGTAGAGGGAGTGCGCAATGAGACAAACTCACCTGTCGCATTAGGCTTAATTATATGTAGAGGTTAACACTTTAATATATACACATCACACACTCTCATTTTATTTTTTACTATAAATAAAATATATGGCAATAATATTATAATTTACCACAAACCATAAACTGTTCAACAGTAAACACAACCTCAAAGTTTGTATAATTTTTTTCGTACTTCTCTCTACGCGAATAACGTTGAGTGTTTTTTTTTTACCCTAACCTCGAATAATTCTCAGAACATTTTTTATTCCCTCAAAAAAAGAAGAAATACATTGTCTCTTTGTTTATAAATATGTTGTATACTTATTATTATTTGAATATATAATCCCTCGCCGCGCGTTATCATTTTTTACAGTCGATAAGTTGGCGACCGTGTATTCCGCGCAATTTGAATTACATCACAAGATGGCGGTGACATTCAGATTTTTTTCTTTTCTCTCATTCCATACAAAAACGTAGACGCGGTGTTTGAGAAATGTAATTTTCATCCATCAGATAATAATTCTCCACCTCCAGGAAGCCCCTCACTCTAAAGTTGACCCTTGTGTCCGTGGTTTTGCCTCCTCTGCAGTCACTATCGTTTATACAATACAATATATATATATATATATATTATATATTATATTCATATTACATATACATTGCCAACACATCGCGTGTAAATGTGAATGAGGGACATAGAGGAATAATCGCATCGAATCACTACACATCACGCAGAGTGAGAGTCAGTGCAGTGCAGTATGTTCAATCGTTTATATCATTTTATTTATTATTGACGAGGGAAAACAGTAATAAATTGTGATTTTTAGGTTATCCATTATATATCATAGCATATAAAAATAAAAACAAATGTGTGAGTTTATTATTATTATATTTAAAATTTTAATGACTGCAGTATGATTTGTTGATTGTTTTTATTCTGTTGGAATTTTATAAGAATATTTAAATTTTATGTGTATTCATAAACACTCTATTGTATATAAATTATATTTGTTCTATTTAATTGTGTTTAGTGTGAAAGGGAATTAGAAGAAGCTTTGGCATACGAACAACGGGACTGCTCAACAAGGACTAGATACTTTCCGGGTGCGGTTAAAATAACGTACGATTTAATAACCGAAATATAATTTGTTATATACCTGAATATTTCGTATGATATTATAACGCAAATTTTGCGTATCAAGGAAAATATTCTGACGATGGTCTGATAGCAGCTCATCATGACGGTAGATTTTGCTGATTATTTTTGGGTGAGAAGATATTTTAAATATTAATTAAATAATTTTTATTATACTTATTCAAATATTATTTTCTACAGTTAAACAGGTTATATAATTTATAATGATATTGATATAATGATTGGCAGTAGAAGGATGAATTAAAAAAATGAAGGAATACATAAATACATAAAAAAAGAAAAAAAAATGTTAAGTTAGGTTAGGATGTATATACAAAAAAAAAAGATACGCCGCGTTCTTCAACGGTTGTATGATGAAAAAAAAAAAATTCAAACATAAATACATACAGGAAATGTGTATGCATTATTTCTTATGCATTTTATAATGAGAAAGAGCGAGTGAGATATTGAGAAGAGAAATGAACAGAAGATAGGAATTAAAAGAGGGGAAATGTACGTATGTGTGTTGAGTGTCCTTCACATCTTTTGTTTATTCCTCTTATAGTTAGATACCAAAGCAACTGTTGGACTTATCCTTTCTCTTTTCAATTCTTCCATCGATGTACATGTGTATATTTATTATTTATACACACCTTTTACAACTTACTACGTGGAGAACATATTGCCATGTGAGAACATTCTTTCCACGGCGGTGGCAGAGCTTTCATGCTCGTGTATATTTCATATTTAATTTAATACATAAAAATATATTCAGTAAAATAACAAATTTATAATTGATGTTTATTTAATAATCAAGAGTTGAATTGTTACGTTTATATCAAATTGATAACAAGTTCATTTTTTTTTTTTCATAAACCAGTTATATTAGTCTTTATTCTTAATTCTGTTTCATTGTAACAGATATTCATGTTCATCTGCACGATGAATTTTATTTATTTTTTATCTGAATATATAATAATGATGTCAGACTTAGAAAATATTCACCTGATGTAGAACAAATAAAAGTGAATGGTCGTGGTTACATACTCGAATAAACATTAAACTAATAAACACTTTTATTTTTGTCACGCTCGTTGGTCATTATGATAAAGTAAATCTCTCGGATGCGCACGATAAGATATGAGCATCCTTCACAATTATTTCAGCTGTATATATATTGTAAATCACAATCGAGAAAAAATGTAAACGCTTCTAACGCTGATTTTTTGATAAAGTGTCAACTATTATTATCACTTAGCATACTGACAGACAGCTGATAATTACTAAAGTTATATTTATCCTCAATTTTCTATCTAATGAATGTAAAAAGAAAAGTCTTTTATGAAATATTTTTTTTAAATATCAAAAATATAATTTTATGTTTGATGTTAATTTAAATTAGTTCAGTGTTTAATGGTTTAATTAGAGTCTGTTAATTTACGTAAGTGTAGAATAAATAAAACAATGAAAATGAATGCAATAACATGGCAAAAAATTATTGTAGAATGAAAGATAAAGTATGGTGTTTGTGTAGTAGATATACTTTGCAAGCACTCGACGATCATGTCTGACAGCAATGACAGAGCTTAATGAGAGTCCATTGTTATAATTTGAGAATGAGTGCGTATAATGATGAGCAATAGACTATGATATAAATATATAAATACACTATGAGGTAGAGAAAGAATATGAGATATTAGGTATATACGAACAATGTTGGTAAGTGTATTATGATCAGGGTTAAAGTGTCAGGATGTTAAGTGGCCTTAAATAATTCTCTCTATAGTTCCAGTATACCAATTGCCATTATAATTTCTACTAGTATTTCACAATAGCAATATCTATTGATGTTATCATCATCACAATCATTCTTGCTTTTATTTCTGTGACAAAAATAATAAACAACAATAATTAGCCAAAGGTTTAGATCATAAATTTTTCGTATTATCAAAGTAATTATCAATTCCATATTATATTATGACAATTTAATTAGTTAGCTTTGGAATTTCTTCAGTGTTTTTTTTTGTAATTGATTTTAGCAAATGTTAAGGGGGAATTAATTAATTAATATATTGCTTATATTTTTATTGGTATAAATTATTTTATGTTTACAATATTCGTGATGAGATATCGTCTACGTTGAGAAAACGATGAAAAGCATGAGGGAAAACCGGTCGAGTCAGTGTTTGACCTTCTGGATGCTATTCGTGACGAAAGAAAAACCACAAGTTGATGAGACCGAAACAACTTCCATGAGTACTTTGTGTGTAGAGGGAATAGGGAAGGGTGTATATAATAGTCCAGACGTGCCGGTGCACGATGTTGTGGTTTAAAAAGATAGCGAATAATAGTAAAATCCATTTTTCTTCATTTTTCATGAAAGCATTTGTAACTGCACGTTGAATTCTTCATCAATCATCATGATGACAATATGAAGTTGTACTCTTGTATCTTCTCATGCGTCACACAATGTGTATATACACATGAAAAAGAATTACTCTCGAGTTCAAATTGCCATTGGTATAATATATAGCTTTAAAAATGTTTTATTGTCGTTGATCAAGCTCATAATGGCAATGCAGACATGGCAATAATAAACAATTTAATTTTTTTACGTTTTATTAAATTATTAATATTATATCAGAATATTATTCCAATGAAATCATTAATTTAAAATTAATCAGTAAATGCAAACAATTTATTTGAGAATTTATTTTATATTGTTGTTCATCCATATATATATTTGTTTTTTATATATCTATGTTGCGTGGAACATGTGGATATAATATTTTAAGGTTTCACTGGCGAAGCAAAATGAAAATCAATGACCTCAATTTTTTTTCTTGAAACAAAAAAATGAAATTTATAATTAATGGTATTTTATTTTACGTGTTTCAGGGTGAAAAGAATAATGGATTTGATGTTTTGTATCATAATATGAAGCATGGTGTGGTGGCGAGCAAGGAATTGGCCGATTTTCTTCGTGAACGGTCGGCAATTGAAGAGAATAATTATAAATTACTCAGTAAGGTAGCGAAACAGGCAAGCAATAGTAGCAGCACACAGGGAACATTTGCTCCAGTATGGGCAGCCTTACGTGGTGCTGCGGAAAAACTTGCAAGTTTACATCTTCAAATGGCACAAAGGGTGTCCGAGCTTATCAAGGACGTGTCAAAATACGCGGATGAACTTCACAAAAGGCATAAGGCTGTGAGTAATTTATGAATTGACATCCCGAAAAGAAAGGGAAATGAATAAAACGACGCTAGGAAAAAAAAAATTAATGTCTGGTTAATCGAGATAGTTGGGAGAATATTTTTTTTTCTACTCGAGAGAGCGATTGTATTCAGCGTCGGTCGGCCTGCAACTTATCAGTTTACGCCCACTCGGTGAATTCCATCGGTACCATTTGTCGAAAAAAAAAATGACAAAACTATGAAGAGAAGAGAAAAAAAAAATTAACATTGAACACGAAAATGAAATTGATTTTCAAGATTCAATAGATTTTTTTTTTATTTATTTGCAGGTGAAAGAGGAAGAGTCTTCAACTTTAGAGGTGGTTCAAAATATTCAGAGTATCACAGTAACACTACAAAAAGCTAAAGACATGTGTTTACAAAAAGGACTTGAATTGGAGAAATTAAAAAAAGACAACGCGAGTCAGAGAGAACTTGAAAAATCCGAGGCAAAATTCAAAAAATCCCAGGATGACTACAAATCACTTGTGGACAAATATACAATCGTCAGGAATGATTTTGAAACTAAAATGACACAAGCATGCAGGGTATAAACTAATGATTAAAGAAATCGTCATGAAAAATTGGAATTAAATATTAATTAATATAAATATAATTTTTTTTTTAGAGGTTTCAAGATGTCGAGGAAACGCATCTGAAACACATGAAGGAGTTTCTCAACACGTACGCGGACGTTCTACAATCAAACCATGAGCAGGTGGGTCAGGTGCACATTGACTTCAAGCGCCAGTGTTTGGACATGACGGTGGACAAGCTGCTGGAGCAATTCGTTCAATCAAAGTACACCGGTTTCGAGAGGCCAGGTAATGCGCAACGACGCTTTACCAACGACAATTTGGCCAATGTACGTGCATTAATCAACGACGATGATGTTAATAATACGCCAGGAGTGATCGAGTACGAAGAGGTGATGACGAGCCTTGCTGAGATGGCCAGTCAAGCGCAAATTGATGGTGCCAATGAGACAACAACGGCCAAGGAACCAACTGCCAAAGGAACCAATGGCGAGACTGGCGTAGCGGGTAACAAACAAAACACAAAGAAAAGTCAAAACGCTAAGGGAATGGGTGGTTTACATGGGAATTTGGGAAGGGATAAGGATAACGAAAAGGATAAAGAGATAAGGATTAAGGAAAAGGATAGAGACGCAACCACCAAGGGCTCTCGTCGTACCACCTCGCTACTCAACCTGTTCATGTCCAACTCCCAGGGTAGGTCTACGATGAAAAAACACAAACAAACAAAAAAAAAATCATTTTTACTACGCTATTAATTTTATTATTATTGTTTTTTTAAATTTATTCACGTTCAACTACGGCGCGTTCAGCTACGTCTGCCTCAACACGGAATTTTAGTTAATTAAAAGTTATTTTTATTGCTTTTTTATTGTTATCTATTTCATTGTATTTTTTTTTATGAATTTTCGTGGCTGAGAATGAGGTTATCGATATCTACGCATCAATTTTTCACGATCGTCTGTAGTTAAACAGCAAAGATAATAATAGAATATATGGCTTTACTTTATGTATTTCTAATTTCGTATTGAGGCAACGTAAGCGTTTTGAAAATGGTCATTTTCTTTTTACATTTCTCGTATACATACACCACGTTATCATTATTCGTTTCATGGTATTATAAACTGTCGTTTGGATAATTTTTTTTTTTTTATTCATTTGTATTATATTCAATTAGTTCACGGAAAATTATGTAGTAACCAAAACATACCTTTTTACCCTATTGGGTGTTTCCCGTTTTTCTCATTGTGGCTTTTTGTGATCGTTTTTTATGCATCGGCGCAGCTTGTTGGTTCATATTATCTAACAACAGGTGGAGGATGATTGTACTTGAAAAATAGTATTATCGTCAATGTAGATGAATGAATTCTTGAAAAAAAAAAAAAAAGTTAATTCATTTGCAATTTAATTTAAAATACAATTTCCTCAGTGAATCGACATTGATCACGCGCGAATGAAAATTGACTGAATGCCCCCGCAGGCACTTTGAATTGCTCTCGTGTGATTGCACGTGCGCGTAACATCAATTGAATAAAGCAACAAATTAGAATATAAATTCCAATTTTAGGCGGTGACCGCGTTAATATTCTCCTCAAATGCATCGGAAATTAATTTGAAAAATAAAAGGCGCGTAAATTACACGATAATAAAAAAAAATTAAAAACGTAGCGATGTTCGTAGCGGTACGAACAAAAAAATATCAGCGATGAGTGATTGTTTCAGAGAGACAGAAGCAAGTAGCAGGTTCCGGTTCGGCACCTGTCACTCCTCAGGGCAACAACCCGCCTTCTGCCGTTCCTCCCAGCATCTCCAGGAACCCTTTAAGAGGATCTAAATGTAACTCCAATTCGTGATTACCTTTTGCACCGTGTGGATTATCGTTTATCCATTCGAATGGAATTGCTGCATCTGCATCATTTTTGTTAATATATAATTGTGACAGATGTAACATCCACATCTAATTTCCATTTGAAAAAAAATTCTATTGATCAATTGAATGATGTAATAAATGATTGTCAGCTGCAGCTATTCCATAATATTACCGGAGCAAGAGCGTTCTTGTCAACTTACTGTGACCAAATTATTGTCAAGATTTCTACTTGGGTTAATTATAATTATATTAAATTATTGATTAAGGCCGCTCTTGCTCGAATTAATTTTTTTTTCTCTTATTAATTCCCCTTTTGTCTCTTGATCTTTTTTTTTATTTTTCTCTCGTCGATGAACTGGATAAATTTACTTTTAACGGACCGGAATGCGTATAAACGGTGAAATGTCTCTCTTTTTTATCTGTTTCTCGCTTTAATTATTCGGGTTAGGGCAAAAACCACGTACAGCTCCCTCCACTTTCGCACTATTTTAGGCAAAACGCTGTATAAAATTATTAAACACTCACTGAGCTATTGAATAATAATTAACAATAAATAATTCTGCCGCACATAAAAATTTTTACACTAACATATATAATATTATAGTTATTTATTTTCTCAATGTCTTTGTCACTAATGCAAAGCTTCAGTAGACTTCTAATAACATCAAACACAATCATTTGCATATGAATTTTTTTTTTTAATTTTTTTTTCCACACAAGGTATTTATAATCAATCATATATTGGCGTTTAAATGTTCATGTGTGTGTGTGTATGTGTTTCTGTGTATTTACGCGTTTTATTATATCTCTAAATTGTTTTTCTAACAATTCTAGGTTTATACAAAAAATTCCAGATGGTCTTTTATTGACACTTGCCTTTAAAAAAAAAATTATTTATTCATTTTTTTTCTGCTCTTATAAAATAACAAAATATTAAGGATCAATTTTTTTTTTTAAGGATTTCATATACGCCCTCATTTTATTTTCTAATCTTCTCTCAAACTACAAAAAAAAAAGTCACCGGTTGTCATCTCTCTGTATATTGTATAATTTTTTATTTTTCTTTCTATTTTTTTATACAACATTGTCTCTCACATACGTCCACGTCATTGCAACTTACGTTTGATGATAAATTGCCCACTGACACGGTTTTTGTACATTACATATCAATCATCGTATTGTGTTGCACGAAGACACAAGACTTGGATAAAAAAAAAATTGTAAATAAAATTAATTATGTGCAGTTTTTTTAATCAAGTCTTTTTTTTTTTTTTACTTCAGTGATGTGAACACACATCAACTAGTTCAATGTTATCAATTGATTATTGATTAATGATAAATAGCGGACAGTATGAGTTTTTTTTTTATTTATATTTATGTTGAGTGAGAGAGGGGAGATGGACTTGAATAAAATGTTGAGCACAGGGGGCGGCTACCGACGGGGGTACCTCAGGTGAGCCGTCTATTTACAAATATTCCATTATTAATGCATGGGATTTATTCACTATTAACTATCCGTTTTAATTTCCAATTTCAAAATTAAATATATATTTTTATTTTTATTTATTGTTACGCGTCCTTTGCTTATGAATATTGCATTCTCATTCTCGTGATTATACGTATTTTTTTTTTTCTTAGTCTTCAATCTTCCAGTCTTCGTATTCCAATTTCGCTCGCAGAATCAATTATAGCATTGCATAAATTGTTATTGAGACTCTATTTTGGTCTTGTGCAATTATTGTATAAGAAACCTTGCGGAAATATTAGTTTATAGTTCGTGGAAATGTTTTTAATTTATTATAATGCATGCTTGATAAATTTATTTGATTTTACAAAAGTTTTTATTTACTATTCTTAATAATTATTTATAAATAATAATTCAGAATGGATTGATTATTGAATGGACTGGCCAATTGTGAATTTGTTAGAAAAACAATTTATTAAATTTATTCAGTCTCCTTTTTTTAGCAGCTGATGACTTTTAGAGAACGGTGATGGTTGCTGTGGATTAATTCGAATACTATTTTTCCATTTCATTTTATTTTTTTGTTTTATTTTACTGTTATTATTACGTTGGATTACCTTGTTGCAGCTACGTTTTAGTAAGCTCTATCGCTAAAATTTATTTATTCCTATTAATAATATTTTTTTTTTTTCAATTCACTTTGCACTATTGATATAATTATTACCATATTATTCGTAGGAACGATTGCCTTTAATATAGAAATGCATATAGATATATTTTGTCTATTTATAAACACATATTGAATGCTCTAGATTTATTTCTCCCAATTAAAATTAAAAAAGTGGACAAGTGTAATGGGAATAAATTTATTATTTTCTATCCTGAGTAAAATGGGGAAAGGATAAAAAAATATTTTTGATTTATATCAAACAATTTTCGTGATTTTCCAGATAATTTTACATTGCATAAAAAATAATATCTCTCTATTAACTCTTCATATTTCCATTTAATCCGACTAAATAAATTCTAATTTTTTCTCACATTTTTTTTAATCGAAATAATGCTTAAATTAAAATAATATCTCATGCTACCAACAGGGTTTCTTCGTAGCAGGCGTGAGAAACGAAAGGAAAAGAAGGCGAAGAAAAAAAAGGATTCCGTGGACACAATCAGCAACAAGGAAGAAAAGTCGGACCTGTCAGTATTTGCATAATCAGCAGACCCAGTGCATTCGTATTATTAAATGATAGAAAAAGAAAAAAAAAATGACAAAACATAAAAAATCATTGGAAATATTTTATTTCATTCGACTTACTTTTATTCTTTTCAAATATAATTAATTAAAAAAAATTATAACAGAGCAGCAAATGTGGTAGAAACTGCACTGGGCTTGCTGAAATTTACTGCAAGAATAATATATTCATTGAATGTTTTTTTTTTCTCTTCTTTCATCTATTTCTATTCAGAGAAGAGAAGGATGAGAGCCGAAAATCCGAAACCCCAACACCAGAAGTCGATGAAGATGGCTTTTGCATTCGACCTAAGCCAGATCCATGGGAAAATGAAAAGGGTTTTTATTCAAGCTCCGACACTGAATCCGAGGACGAGCGCGAAAGAAAAATACGAGTTGAAATAAAACCATTGAGCAACGGAAATGCACCAATGAGTGCAAGTGTTGATGAGCTCAGAGCAACTGTTGAGAATCTTTCTCTATCACCAGCACCGACGGTAATAAACACATTTAAATTTAGTGAAAAAATTTATTTTTACTCTTTTTTAATCTTTTTTCCTTTCCAAAAACTCTACTGCAGGGTCGAAGAGGTTCAAATACTGATTCGGATCATCATATGAAAAGGTCTCAATCTGTTTCGCAACAATTAGGAGGCAAACCGAGCTCTGATCTGCTTGGACTGAATTTATTTAATCCCAGTAGCACACCATCCAGTGCATCAACACCAACTGCAAGTCATCCATACGCTCCATTGCAGAGTCCACCGCCATTATCATCATCTCCAATTCAACAGCCAGTTCCTCCGCAATCGGCACCAGCAGTTCATTCTCACACACGTTTTCCCGGTACAGCATAATTTTAAATCAAATAAATAAAATATAAATATCAATTCAATCATTTGTAAATTAATATTTTATTTAATCGTAGAAGGTGATTTATTTTCCGAGGTCGGTGATATAACTCCGGCGTTGCCGCCAAAACAATCTGCCTCTTCTACACCAACAGGATCAATAGCAATTCCAAGACCACCGTCACGTCGCAGTGATGGTGCGCCACGTGGTCGAATGTCACCTGCAACAATATCACGTGCTGATAGCGTTGCCAGTCTTGAATTTCGTACTGCGGGTGTTGGTGTAGGTTCATCGCGTGGTCCATCACCATTGACAATTGGTCTTGCCGATACAATTCCCCTTGCTGTGGCCTTTCATGAGATCATTCACTCGTATTTCCGTGGCACAGACGAAACACGCTGTCAGGTGAAACTCAGCGGTGATATGATGCTATCATTTCCTGCGGGAATTGTTGCTGTGCTTGCGAATAATCCAACTCCAGCAAAACTCACATTCCGTATTAAAAATAGCAGCCGTCTTGAGAGACTGTTGCCAAACAGCCAACTTGTCACTATGTATGCTTATTATATATGTAAAATTTTTTAACTATTGTGAAGAAGTATTGTGTGAATAATTGACTGCTTTTTTTTTTCGTATTTCATAGAGACGCAACACAAACGACGGCAGATAGTACAATATTTGAGTTTAATATGAGTGCCTTAACCGCTTTATTACGTCGTCAAGCCGAGCAAAATCCCTCAGCGTCTTATTTCAATGTCGACATTCTCAAGTACCAAATTAAAAATAAAGAAGGCGCAGGTTCGTGCCCATTCCAACTTGTTGCATACTGGAAATGTGAATCGACTCACACAGATTTGAAAGTAGATATTTATATATAATAATATTTTTTTCTTTTTTATTATCAAGTTGATTCTTTAATAATGTTATTAATGACAAAAAAAAAATGTTTATTTGCAAAAGATTGACTACAAGTACAACAGTCGAGCAATGGCATCGCCGAGTCCTTTATTAAATCTTCACGTTGCTGCGCCAATTGACGGTGGATTTAAAACACTTCACAGTAAACCGTCAGCTCAATGGTTACCAGATACAAATCGTTTACTGTGGAAATTCACTGAATTATCACAGCACAGTGAAAGCAGCGGTGTTGGTTCATTAAAAGCACGTGTAGAACTTGATCGTGGACCAGGATCTCAGGGTACAATATTTACGCAGTTTAATTGCGAAGGAACAACTTTGTCTGGTGTTGAATTTGAACTTGTGGGTCCTGGATACAGATTAAGTCTTGTTAAACGTAAATTTGTCTCTGGTAAGTTTGTATTTATATTTGTTTTGCGTTTGAAGTTTAAATTGTTTTGTACTGATTGTCAATATTTTATTTTTATAAAATAGGAAAATATATTTGTGATGGTGATTCGGATCCACGAACACGTTATGCAGCACCACCATCAAGTACTGATTGACGTTTGCCCGATTGGGCGCCAAACTGGGACAGTTTGCCCACTTGATGATCTTAATGTCCGCCTGTTTACTCACTGCCGACTAAAACAATTTGAATTGTAATGGCCATTGCCAAGAATTTATGATCAAATACGGCTATTGGATACCAAAGAGAGAATTTATTATGCAATTATTGTATCTGTGAATTCTCTTGAATATCATTGGCTTTATGGTAACTCGTGGATTGTTGAGAGCATTTGTTTCTTTTTTTAAATATTTTTTTCATGGTCAATAAGACAAGATGGCGTTAAAATTTAATAAAATAATACACCAAAGGCACTTTTGCAGAGCTTTTAATGGTCAGAAAAATTTTAACGTTGCGTGAAGGTCAAATATTTCTTTTTTTTCTTGTAAATATATTTTTATTGTTTTAATGACGATATCATTTTTTATTATAAATACGTCTTGGGAATAAATGTATTGATAAATTTAGGGAATTGAAAAAATTTCAAGTGATTTATATATAAATGAATCAAAATTACGTAATTTGTTAGTTAGATGTGAGTATTTGATTGTTTTTTTTTTCTTATAAAATTAGAGTTGACATTGTTCATATTCAGTCTTTAATTCATCGCTTATATAATAATGTAATTTTTATAGATTAATATTGTTTGGAATTGAAACAAATTAATCGTGAATAAGAAAAACAAAAATTCATTTGTAAAATAATTGAGTGTTTTTTTTATCATCACGGAAACGCTCGATTATTGTTATTATTAATTTTTTTTTGTAAACATTGTTAGTAATCGAATAAGTTATCGCTGATTAATTCGGACACGTGGTACTATCATAAGATTCCGATGACCTTTTTGCGCCTTTGTAATTCGTTTCGTGGGATCAACAATATATTTGCGCAATACATAAAATCATGAAGAAATAAATGAAAAAAATTAATATGAAACTTTTATCTCCTTTGTCTCGTTGTTGGCGTGAATATTGGGCGAGATCATAACTATAAATATGAATGAGATAATAAAAGAAGACAAAACCTTCGAATTTACGACAAATAATAAAATAATAAAAAAATTTATTCACATAATATTAATAATTTTTGATGTTCATTTTTATTTTTTATAATTATTTTTCCGACACTTTGCGATAACAGAGAATAATTATCGATAAAAAAAAAATTGTTAAATTTTCGTTCAGGTTGAAATCAATTTTAATTTCGAAAAAAATTATTAAAAAAAGATTTTGAATCTTACGAGAAATTAAATCATATTTCATTGATCATAGAAATCAATAAATAAATAAATAGATAAATAAATAAATTTCTGTGCAACTCTGCATATATACATGTTATGTATATTTTGTAAAAAAAAAAAAAATTATTATCATACGCATATATAATAGTAATTAAGAACGAAAATAGATGACAATGATGATGAAATGAATTACCGCAATACTCTTAGGACCGTTATGTAAAAAATAAAATACCATGCGATCATGTAAAGTTTATGCTGAATAAAGATCTAGCATATTTTATATAAAAAAATACCATGAGATTTATATGAAGAAAAAATGAACTTCATAGCACGTATGTGTATAAAGTTATCACGAGGTAGTTTCATCTTTGTTTTGTTTGTGTTCTAAACAAAAAAAAGATCATTAAATAATTAAAAAAAAAAAATTCACTTACTCACAAAAAATATTATATCATTGAAAGAATCTTCAAGTTATCGTCAGCAATAACTTTAACGTATGATCTTTTTTAAATTGTTGAATTAACATCTTCTCATAATTGCGGGGAATATGGAAATTTTTTTCAACTTGAACTGGGCCTTTCAACTTGACCCTATCTAAAATAACATGTGCCAATCGCTGCTCAAATTCATCATAATTTTTATCCAATGTAAACCAAAGTGCCAGAGCACACCGTCGACCTTTCCGAACACCTTTAACACCATGAAGATTTCTACCATCAGCGGAAAATGCCACCATACGTCCACAATGTGGCTGAAGTGTGCTTTGAATTATTTTAGCTTTTGGATCACCAGCAAAAATAAATTCACCGCCTTCAAAATTATTATTTAAATAAATAATTGCAGAGTAATCACGCCAAGTAAAAGCTGGACTTTCATGTAAGCAAATTCCTTTTTTAATTGCCAGACAATTGTCTGCGTGAACATCGTGACTAAATAATTCTTGATCGACAGGAGAATCTAAAAATAATATAATTACATTTATTCGTATCATCATTGAGATTATTTTATGATAGATTATTACATGCGATTTTAATTTTAGATATGATATGTGTAATAAAAATACCGGGCAAAGCTGATCGACAGACCAAATGCGTGTAGGTAAAGTACAGATGTTGATCAATGTTGAAATACCTTTCAACATGGGCACGTGCCAACTCAGATGATTGAAGAAACAGTTCTAATTGACGTGGTGCTACTAGGCCAAAATAAACCATCTGGAAATATAAATCTAAATAATCATTTATGTATATTTACCCTTATTTCTTTTTCGTATAAATATTTATACAGATAGATTTATATGTTTTTATATGAAAATAAAATACCAGAGCTGTTCTTCCTAATGTCAATCCTTCAAATAGTTCATATTTAGAATGAGGACTTTTATTGTTATCATATCCATCACCTTCCACTGCACCCAGCTACGAAATAAATTTTACATTTAATTTTCAAAGCTTTTTTTCTCATTAATAATATTTAAATATTTAATTTTAATACCGTGGCTAATTGAATTAATGACTCGCATTCTAATTCTGTCATTAAACCTTCTGCAGTGTATCTAAATTTTCCACCGAGTTCTTTTTCAGTAAAAATTATTTTGATATTTTCAAATGATGGGATTTCTTTGATTTGAGATTCCCGCCGTAAGATCTCTTCCTTTGCTTGAGTATTATTATTTATCATCAATAGCGAAGACGGTGAATGACCTGGAGATGGATGACACTAAAAAAAAATTGTTATTTATTATTACATTGTATTTTTAGTTGAAATATATTTTATTTATATAATTTTAAAAATATAGAGTATCAATTGAATCACGTTGTAGTTTGATAATTCAAATTGTATATGACGTTTACATCGGGCTATCATTTCTATATTTTTTTTATTTTTAATTGCAAATGCACGCGTGGGATGCTGCAACGCCGCTACAACTGCGCCACTATTTTATCAAGAGATTTCTCTTAAATATATATACTATACATTACAATACTGAATTACAACTTCTCATCCTCTAGCTATATTTATTTTTACAATTACAAAAATAGAGTATACAAAATAGGAGAAAAAAAAAGATTAATGTCATTGATACGTTATTATTTTTATAATTATTGAATAATTATAGATGGTAATTATTTTTTGATTAAATAAAAATATATAAAATGGCGAGAGGTCGATATTTATTTTAATATCGATAACCACGTCTGAGGTTGATTCTTGCATCAGCCTTCAAACAGAAATTAGATGCATAAATCATCGAAAATTCTCATATTTCTTCTGCATTAATTCTCAATTTTTACCTTTCCTAAATTGTCGTCTTCTTGATTATTATTCATATCTTGTTGGATTAATTTTTTTTTCATTGCATCGAGTCTGGCGTCAATTGCGGAAAAATCTTCAGAAACAAATTTAAGAATCCGCAATTCATACTCTTGACGTTTAACATAAAATACTGCTTCCTAGAAAAAAAAAAAAAATATTTCAATAAAATGTATAAATATTAATTAATAATTTCCAATCAAAAATGTACTTACTTCACGTGGAGTAAAATAATCAGCTTTAACTTTTGGCAAATTGGAGTAATAATCTTTATTATTTAACATTGTTTCATCAGCAGGAAAGAAGAGCAGGTAACTTTCAACAGCCTGACAAGTTCTCTTAATATCGCCCACTGTCAAATACACATAAAAGTCAATTTATCTAAATGAACAATAAAATTTTTTTAAACATCAAACACTGACGTAATAAACAGTTAAATTAGTCGTAAAATAAAATAGAGTAAGACAATTACACCGTGTGTTGTCAATTATAAATGAATAATTAATTCAACCTAAACAATTCAATTAAATATAAATTTATAAATAAAATTCTACGATTGTTATTATTTATTCATTGATAAATAATATTGATTGATCCCTCAAGATTTAATAAGAATATTATAAAACTGATGAATGTGCTCAATCCAGTGGTGCAAATGAGGTCGTAGGATTAAATAAGATAACTTGGTATCATTTATGGACAATATAAAATATTATTGCTTGGGAAATGATGAAGATTGAGGTATATTATCCTTGAATTATGTAATAATACTTACATTTGTAATAAGCAAATTGTAAGTAGTTGTAATGACTTGCTAGAAGATCATGTTGGTAATCTCCATTTAAATTATTTAAAAATTGAGAACAACTCCGTTTACATTTGAGACAATAAGCAAAGTGATCTGTAAATATATGAATAATTATTTAAGGTTTATGGCGAATTATTCACTTATTCAATTTTTTTTTCTAACAATTATTATCTTACTTGCAACTGATGACGTAAATTCTAAAAGCCAGCCCTGATCAAATGATCCTTCACAATAAATTCTACATTCGTCTTCCGCTTTCATGTATGCACTCAGCGATGTTTCAAATTGTTCCACTGCATCGTCGTAAAATTCATCCTCATATGATTTCACACCATTGATGTAATAATTTACAAATGGTGCTGATTCGAGATTTATTATATCTGAATCTTTTACTTCTGGTAATGATAAATAATATCGCAAATTTTTTATACTCATTTCGTTCTTTGGATGACGTGTCAGGTAAGTAAAAATAGCATTTGCTGCATCTTGAAAACGACTCCGCTGAAAGTAAAAAGAAAATATTTAAAATATATGCATAATAATATTTTAATGTCGAATAAAAAATTTTTAATAGTTGAATTTAAAGTTACAGAGTAAACAGAAAATATATTGGAAATGTAGGAGTAAAGTAGCCCGACTACTATTACTAAAACTCATATAACATCTTTCTTATCATACCGAAAGAGTCAACACACACTTCCTGAAGTGTCCAATCTCTCTTACATGAATCAGATTCCCTCACTCTCGTTTTTTTTTTTTAGTCTTTTTCGTCAACAAACTCTCGTTTTATTTATTTTTTATCGCCCTTGAAGACCGTCAAAAGATTTAATCTATTTTTCCTATCACCCAAAACCTGCTACCAGATGAAAAACAGCAACAAATTTTCTAAAAATAAATATATTTAATTCCACGCTTTGAAAAATTGTAAATTAAACCGGTGAATGTCATTAAATTTATGAAAAAAAAAAATATTTATTCACCGGATGTTAATTTGTATTTATAAAAAAATTTTTTTTATATCTCAATATATATTTATTGAAAGTTTTGCGTGGTATTAAATTACGTAATGAATCCCATGTGGCGCGTTATGGTATGTACCAATGGTAAATACCGTGTTTAAACACCATACATTAATAGTTTTGTGTTGAGATCATAAAAACATGCATTTGAAAATGTTGATTGCCCTGGAACATTTTAATTTTTTATACCTACAATAGTATTACTACTATTGTTTCAGTCACGATTCAGTCTCACATGTGAATGAAAGGATAATATTTCACCTCTCCACGCAGTCATGGTTCATGGCTTATCACATAAATGCATACGATTAATTTTAATTGCCATAACAATAAAGTAATATGTACGAAAAAAATAAATAAATAAATAAATAAATAAATGGATGAATATAAAATGATAAAATTACATATCAATTAAAATACTTTTGTTTAAGAAATGAAATTAAAAAATAATATTTACTTGATAATAACAAATATGAAGATATTCGTAATGTTTTAAATCCATTAATTTTTGCTCTGTCTCACGTTGAATACGTCTAAGTGCTTGACTACCAGCAACATCACGATAATCCTGATTGCATTCTAATAAACACAATGTCTCACGTATTTTCTTTTCATAAAAATGCAAGTCTTCAATATCGCTAATTAAAATTGGTGTAAAGTTCAATAAATCTTTCCGGCACTTTGTCCTACAGTTTATCACTGCATTCCTGTATTTTTTGTACCTAAAAAATAAATATAATAATTAAAATCAATTCATTACATCATGAAATAAAATAAAATTATATTTGTAATTAAATATTTATAAATTAAAATGTAAATATAAATATATTTTACCTTTTAATAACATTATTAAAACCATCAATGCAATCATCGAAATTGTCGTCAAGATAACTTTGAACCGCGTGCTCGTACGCATCGTCCAAATTAAGACTTTCAAAGTCACTTATTGGGTCATCATCATTTTCATTCGTTGATTTTTTCCACACTGCTGGTGTGGCAATTGCGCCTTTCTCATCATCTTCTTCATCATCTTCATCAAATCCATCAATCATTTTATCATCAATATTTTTTTCAACCTCATCATCATCGTCATCATTTACTGAAAGCTCATTATCTAATAATTCACTAGATGCATTTGCAATTGATAAAACAGCGATGATGAAAAATAAAAATAAAATAAATTTAAAGCGACACATAATAACACATAACCAGTCGCCGGTTTAAACTCGACTGTGGGAGTTAGCATACTGGATACAGTACATATTTTCACTCGCAACATCACCAATACAACCAGCGGATACATATATGATTAAAATAGAGAGAATGAGAGAAAGAAAGAGCAGAGGAGTTTCAGTGAGGCATATGAGAGGGACACACATTGAGGACACATGGAAACACTTTGAGGCGTATGAATGAGACTTCCAGGAATCTCTGACCATTCTAAAATATTTTTTGTCCTGCATCCTGATCTTTTTTATGCCTTATCAGCACTCATAAAAAAAAAAAAAATTATTTCACCCTATTTTTTATACTATAAATAAATTTAAATCTAAATTATTTTATATCGAATAAGTAAATTATTTGTTTATATTATAATATCAATTTTAATTATTCTTAAATGAATGAATTAATATTTATAATGAATTTAAGGGTGGAATAAAAATCAGGATCTGCAAAGTCAAATTTTATCAAATTATTCAACTGACGAAATAGCATTTATAAATTCTAAATAATTAATTAAACAAAATATCGTAATTACGGTTGGTTAACAAATTTTATCATTTTTTTTCTTTTTTCTATCAAACATTGACACTTCATTATTATTATTGTTATTCTGTTTTTTTTTTTTATATGTAGCATGATTTTTATAGTATTATACAGAATTGAGAATTGTACATTTTTGTTTAAATAATTATTTTAATTTTAATTATTACATTATTCAGTTATTATTTATTTATTCAGAAAAAATTAAATGATGTAACAGTATTGCATAAATATTATTATGCGTAGCCTTCACACGTATTAAAATTGAACGATATAATTGTCCGATTTTACTGCTAATTAGACACAATATATGAATTGTATTTGTGTAGGTGTTTAAATTGTATACGAATGTATATAATGTTTGTAGTATAAATTCTGATCCTCTGTAATTATTATATTATCGTTGTGATCGAAAGCACAAAATGTTTTACTTTAATGCATATCAAATTTTTTTTTTATTTTATTTTTTCTTCTGTGTATAATTTAAATTTCTGAAATTTTCATTCAATCGAGAGTTGTTCAGGTTTGGTAATTGTCCAATTGATATAATTTAAATGTGGATCAGAGCTTTAGAAAATGAAAATAACAATGAACAAACATTTCGATATGTGAAACGCTGTTGCAAATTACCGAATAAAATAAACATACGCAGAAGTTTGATAAAAAAAAAAAAAGGTTGAGATCATTTAATCATTCAGTTTGTTCTGAAGATAAAAATCCCTTTATATAAAAAAAATAATCAAAAAAAAAAAAAAAAAAAAAAAAAAAAAAAAAAAAGAATATTTGAAAATTTACGACAAGTCTATATATATCACAACCTATGAATATACAGTATAAACGTGTATATATTATATAAATTAAAATGAAAAAAAAAAGTATGTAAATTTTACTGAGCGAAAAATTAAATTCAAAAATGAGTTTAAAAAAAAAAAATTTTTTTTTCCTTTTCAATTGGATAATTTTATGAATGTGTATCGTAAATTTACTTAATGATGATGACAGCTATAATTCTAAGCCCATTTAACGATTATTTTACAACGGAGTAATATTTATAAATACAACTTGAAATTATTATAATTTTTTTAATTCTTAAATTCTATGAAAAAAAAAAAAAAATTATTCTATTTCGAATTACTCACTTCCCTTTAATATTTAAATTCTTGTACCATTTTTTCCCCTTTGTTTTTGATTACCATTCAATATAACAATTATCGAAAAATCCAAAAACGTATCGAGTTCTTGCAAACTTTTATCGCCCTTAATAACGAAAAATAAATGACATTAAAGAAGAATTAACTGTTACAAAATTTAGCAGTAACTATTTAACGCTATAACGTATTTTTCCTTTTCGTCTTATTGCGGAATTGAATGTTTAAACATTAACATTAATCAATTAACAGATCGCACAAATTGAAACAAAAAACGACAATAATGTGTTTCTACATCAAATTCTTAATTATTAAACGGTGAATATTATATTCACTACCACTATGAATAAAATTTCTGGAATATAAATAATTCCAGATTGAAAACTCACGTAGCACACACATAACAAACATCTAAACGTTTTTCATATTATATCGAACTACAAGAGATGTTTTCATTGTAGTTTACAATCAAACAATTCCTCATTGATTGTCGATGTATCCATAATTTTATTTTAATTAACGCAAATATCCGGTCGTTTGATTTTTTCATCATTCAGAATTTTCCTACATTGAATCAGACAAACAGTGAAGCAAATTGTCTGAATGAACGTCTCTTTCATTTATTATTTTTCTTTATTTTTCTTTCCTACTTCTAATACGACAATTATAATCTACGCCCTGTAGTAATTCATTACATACAAATGAATGAGAACGACAAATTATCTCATTCAGACATGATAAAAACACCATGATTATTTGTTTAGCATTGTAGATAAATTCTCCATAATTTTTATTTTTTCATTTGTTTAAAAAATAAAAAAAAATGATAAGAAATAGCAAGTAAGAAATATAAAAAAAAAATTGAAAGATAAATTGGCTCATGCACACTTTCTAGAGTGAATGATATTTTGTTTAAGTATATTGAAAAGTCAATTCCATCGAGAGAAATCAATTTTTTTTTTTTTATAATATACATGGCAACCCTGATTATGTTATATACTAAAGGGATGAATAGAATAAATAGATGTAGGATCGAAGAATGTTTGTATGTGTTTATCGATTGATCATCTAGTGAAATGAAAATGTTAAGAATGAATTTATATTAGTGCGATATAAAATTATAAATAGAAAAAAACAATTATATATGATATTGCAAATGGTGCGGTGTAAAATGTATGAAAAAAAGAGAAATGAGATCGAGTAAATACTGCGAATAATGATGTTTTCTTTTTCAGTCGAATATTTATAACTTATTGTATATGTATAGCAACATAATTATATAAATTATTCACAGTGTTGTTGAATCAGCATGCCGGCTTTTTTTTTTTTTTGTTCTTTGAATTTATTTGTTTGCATATAAATATGTGTATCCAACGATTGGAAAAAAATAATAATAAATAAATAAAAAATGAAAGGAATGCATGCTGCTTCATTGTTTCTTTTTATGTGCGAGAGCAAAAATTTTTGAATATATTTACAAATATGTATTATATTTTTAGCGATTCTTGTTCGCCCAAGTATTATTCCGTGCGAAAAAATTTATTTACACGATGGCGATGAAGAAAAAGAATATGAGAGAGATGATAATAAAGATTCAGACTCGATAAAAACATCATGATTAGTATTATAAATAAATTCTTCATATATTTTTTTTTTTTTT
>JAQQBS010000004.1:6818191-6841185 GCA_030347275.1 Microctonus aethiopoides
AAAAAAAAAAAAAAAAAGACTTTCATAATTTACTTATTTTTTTTATCTTCAACTGACAAGCTTCTTTCGTAAATATTTCCCAATATCCCTGAAGAACTCTCTCCACCATCGCTCTTATACCTTTTCAATATTTTTCGCACCTCGGGACTCATATCCATTTTACACTTGGTATTAATTTTGTTATCATTAGGTTTGGGTGGCAGTGTATCGACGTCATTGCCAATAGTAACTGGTGCTTTTGGACGAAATTCAGAAGTCGTTGGCTTAGATGATGGGACAGAAGTTGCCTTAACAAATGTTTTTGTAGACTCTAATGATCCACTAGCGACTGATGATAAATTAAATTTTTTTTCCTCTGTCTTTTCAGTTTTTTTATCACAAGAAATTCGATTTTCAAAATCAGCAGACAATGCAGCCACCGATGTCGTTTCATTAATAATATCTTTACCCGACGTATATTCCTCGCCTTTTATTCCTGTTGGAGAATCTTTTTCCTCTGCAATACGTGGTAATTGTGTACTACCACATGAATTTGATAATCCAACGCTACCAATGTTCATTGACATTGCATGAGACATTTTCGTGTATTCATTTGTTTTTTGTTCAATTCCAGACTTTTTACACTCACTTTTTGATTCATTTGAATCTCTTGATAATGAATCACCAGGACCATCATCACTGGACTCCGGATGAGATGTTTGTGCAATTGTAACTCGCGGTGGGACTCGAACAACGCTGTTTGCCAACGGTGATATTGATGTTTTAGTCTCAGCTGTGCGTGGATGAAGTCGATCTGGACTCAAAGCACGGCGCAGCAATGGCGAGCCTGGTTCAGCGGACTTTGGACGACCATAACTCTTTTTTTGGCTTGCTGGAGTAGATAAAGATACACCTAAGAAGATTAATATTGTCCATAAAGAATAAATTGTTAAATAATTTGAAGAAAATAAAATTTTCATTATTTTCCGATCAACATACCTGGACTATATGATTGCGTTGTATTAGAACTACCTGGTTGATGTCCAGTGGGAAATGCTAATGGACTTGGACTTCGTGTAGGACTTGCTGGTATCGGTGATGGACTTGGTGTTCTTGCCAATGGCGATAATGGAATGTGACCCACGGACTTTCGTCGATTTGGCGAATGTATATTTTTTGCTGCTGTATGAAGTTTGTGCTTCAAACCGTGCAATGTACTTGGCCGTTGGTAGTGCGATTGATTTGAAATTGTGTTCATGCTACCGATTGACGCGCTCGATCCTGGTGATGATGAATTTGGACTTGAGCATGGACTTGAATTGCCAGTTGAATGATAAGAATCGTTGTTTGGACGATTTGCCGTAGGTGGGGACGGAGTACACACAGATTTTGGTAAAACACCAGTGAAATAAGGCGAGGATTCCTGTTGAGGTGGCAATGACCGAGTAAACGATTGAAATGAACGACTCGGCGTTACCATGGACGGAGAACAAATTCCTGCAGCCATCTAAAATAATGGAAACAAAAATATGAAAAGAAAAATTATTAATTGAAATAAAAAATATTAAAATTCCAATGAATTTTCATCGACAATTTTTTTTCTCTCTCTCTTGAGCTTGATTATATTCAAAAAATTATTATTATATTTTAATAAATATTATTGTTAATAATTATAAATAATAAATAGAAGTTTAAAAAAAAAAGCGTGCCAATTGTGTAATATCAGGCATCGCGAGTTTGTTTAATTAATAAAGAAATAAAATTTTATAAATAGTGTAATTGATTTAACGCGATTGTTTATAAATAATAAATCGATAAATCATACCATAAGTGGAGGTTTGCTGTCGCTTGGTAGAATTGGTGCCGACAATGGGCAAGTGATACTTAATGGCTGGAAATAAGAAAATACAAAATGTTGCTTAGCGCAAAATGATCGTGTATGTATGTGTAAATATATGAGTGTGCGGTCACATCCTTGAATTTTCACCACCACTGGCGATGATGATGACGATGATGCTGCTTCAACAGCTACTGTGTAATTAATTTAATTTATACAGAAAAAAAAAAACAAAAATAAAACTCAAAAATGTGATCATGCTAAATTCAATACACAATTGAATCATAAATTTCATTCAACGAGTGTGTTTTTTTCGCACGCGTGCGCCAGACAAATGAAAAAAGATAGATCTATATAAATAATATATAGCAAAGAAAATTTTTTTTTAAAGACAAAAATTAAATTTAAAATCATTAAAGTACCTGCTGCATTTCTACACTAGCGCGTTTTGAACTAATTCTCCTGAAGAGCGAAGTCTTTCGTTTCTTGTCTGTGTGATCACGCTTTTGTTTGCGTTGCCGATGCAATGTACGACGTGCCATTCGGCTCTGGGCAAGTTCACGTTTACGACCACCAGTCTTTATACTCGTATTTTCCAACGGTGTACTTCGCAATGTTACATGATCACCACCGCTCAACATCAATTGTAATACTTGAGTGTGATACAATCCTTGAACAGGTTCACCATTTATGTGAGTGATTAAATCACCGGGTCTGAGACCAGCTTCAAACGCAGGGCTTGATTGATCGACAGCCTTTGAAACAAAAGCACCATAAATGATTATTAAAAATTATTTTCAAACACTTTACATGTATGCTTATAATATATAATTGCATTTGTAATATTTACCATCACTAAATGATGCATGGTGTAGAAATCACTATCACCATAATAAACTCTTATGGTATGAACAGTAAATCCGAAGCCGTTTGGACCTCTTCGAATTATAATTGGTGGTTTTAAACTCGTTACTAATGGACTTAATTCGCGACATGGTGATGTGTCTCTTGACGATGCAGTCGATGATCCACCAGGAGATTCAATTGATTGGCACGCTGATAAATCGTCTGATATAAATATTTTTATATTCAATTTTTTTATTTTTCGATGTAATTATTTAATTTTTTATCTTTTTAATATAAAATAATACTTACAGGAGAAATCATTTGTTGGTATAACTAAGGAAAGACCGCTGGTGGAGGCTGATTTAATTACCGAACGCGATTTTTGTTTAATACCCAGCGAAAGTGGAGTTGTTGTTAATGATTCAAATGAATCTGTGCTTGAGTTATGTTTATCCTCAGCTATTTCCCTGTTTGCTGCTGCCAAGTCGAGCCTGTAAAATCATATAATATATAAATATAACTTTTACTGACCTTAATGACTGATTTTTGCAGAAATACATACATATAATGATCTGCGAGTGCTTTTACAGTGGAATAAATATATTTCTTATATCGCGTATGAGGAGTGAAATGAATAAATTCATTATAATAAGTATTAAAAATAATAAATGATGTAAATAAAGAGATAAATAATACAAGAAAAAAAAATGAATAAAATTAAAAAGCTATGGAGAAAAAAAAATGCGTTGCCATTCACGGCAAAATGACTCACATGTGATCACCATCAATGGATATACTGAACCTGGGCAGCTTGTCTCGTGCATGAATGTGACGTTTCCTCTGTATTTGTGGGCTGATGTCATCGGACTCGGTTTGCGACGATTCTGGTGTGCTTAAATTGGCATTCAATGTTAATGCATCAGTGGATGGATTTTTTATCACTGTCGAACGTGATTCACTGCTTGAAATTGACACTGGACTCGCTGATGATATATCTGAAATCTTGTCATTTGAACTCTCAATCAAACTACTTTTGGCAGTGGGACGATTTTTATCCAACGATGGTAATATATTTTTATCAATATTTGCTTTTAATGGCGGCGAAAAGGAGACAGATGAACTCGGTGACAATTGTGACACACTTCGTTCAAATTCATTGCGAAACAATTGTTTCTTTGTGAAATCTATCAATTCAGTCTCATTATTTGAAATGGGCGGACGGGTTTGCGATATTTTACGTGATTGAGGTGAATATGATGAGAAGCTGCCAAATAATGGTGAATCATCTGTATCGTCAGTGTCATCACCAATATCATGGCTATAACGATCCATTCGTGTATCAAAATAGCTTGTATCGTCCTCGTGAGTTAATTGCGGAACAAATTCAGCTTTTTGACGTAATAATGTATTCCAATTTACACCGAAAAAATACGGATGTTCTTTTACTTCATGTGCGCCACCTGTTCCCAAACGTTCGCGTGTATTTTGTCGTAGCAATGCCATAATGATGTCTTTTGCCTCGGGTTGAACTGGCCAATCTTCTTCATCTGGCCATTCAATATCGTCATTAACTGTGTGTGCAAATAATTCCTCTGGAGTTTCCCCAAAAAATGGAACACAACCAATGAGAAATTCATAAAGTACAATTCCCATTGACCACCAATCAACAGGTTTTCCATAACCCTGACGTAATATAACTTCAGGTGCAATATATTCTGGTGTACCAAACACTTGTTTATCTGAGAATTGACGAGTATCACGATCAATATAACCTTCGTATAAATTTGTTGCTAATGACATTAAACCCATTTTACTTAATCCAAAATCTGTTAATTTAATGTGTCCCAATGCAGTTATAAGAAGATTATCAGGTTTTAAATCTCGATGTACTATTCCATAACTATGAAGATATTCCACAGCAAGAACAGTTTCAGCAAAATAAAATCTCGCCATGTCTGGCGGTAATGGTCCAATATTTTTTAATAAATTCGCACAATCACCACCTTCAACATATTCCATCACTAAACATAGATGCTTTTTCGTTTCAAAACTGCAATACATTGAAACGACAAATGGATTGTCAGTGAAACTCATTATATCTCGTTCAGCAAATACTTGCTCAACTTGATTGCGTAGCATTAAATTATTCTTATTAATTTTTTTCATCGCAAAACGTTGTCGCGATGTTTTTTCTTTGACTAAATAAACGGCACCATATGCACCATTGCTTATTAGTTTAATTACTTCATAGTCACTTTCACATGGGATTCGTTGGGATTTATTTTCTTCATCTTTATTAGGGCTTGATGTTGCCAATTCAACATTACTGCAATTCAAAATAGCCGAATCCTCAAGTTTATTAATGTCTTCTTGGAGTTCTGGAAAATGAAATGAAAATAATTCTATTAATTAATAATGAACGAAAAATTATAATTTTATGAATATAATTTTTTTTATTTACCAGAAATAGGATCTCGATTTAATGAAAGTTTACTAATGATGTATTGAGGTATATCAGCCTTAATGCCGCTATTAATTTTGGCCTGACCCTCAGCTTGCTCAAGAAGATGATAAAATTCTTCCGGATCAAATTCCAAACATTCTAGTAGACGCGCTGGCCGCGAAATTATTAATAGGAGTTTCTTAATAAGTCCTGTCAGTCGTGTCGCAGCTTCAAGTGACTTGTCCTTGGTCTGAGAAGAAAAAATAACGTAAGATAATCTTTCATTTTCTTCAGTATTAAAAATCTATTCTTTTTTTATAAAATAAAAGATAAATTAAATGTAACAATAAATTTATCCTTGCCTCCATCAACAGGTGCTCGAGACTCTCACTCATTTCGTAAAAATAACGTGACGTTATGAGTTTTTCTTGAGATTTTTGTAAACAGTCGCGTGCCATTTCAATAATTTGATGATGCACAAATCGTATTATTGGAAGAGAATCTTGCGCCATGTGTGATACAACTTCATACTCATCAACGTCTTTATTTTCATTTATGAAATTGGTAAGACGTTCCTCCATTTGTTGCGTAGCCTAAACAAAAATAATATATTACGTTCTGATTATTATCTTAATAGGTTTTGTGATTATAAAATAAGATTATCGACGAGTGTAGTGTTGGAATGAATAATGATTTGTTTGATGTCATCGAGGTAGAAAATTATTATGAAGATGAATGTATAATATATCATATTTGCAAATAGCATATCGTCCTCCGGGTTTACAGAACTCATTGGTATTTAGGTCAGACCATATGACCTCGCGAAAAAACAAATTCAACACAAGAACAACGATATCGTAGTGGAGTAAAGTAAAACTATTATATTACTATCGTCGTTATTTTTGAATGAATAAAGACATTTATCTGTGACTTGGTGAGCTTGGAATATTGCCAGTGAAAAAAACACGTTACATTAATACTAGCTCATAGAACTTTCAATCCGTCTGCTAAAAATTATGCATGGATATTTTTTTTTCATATTATTATTCATGAATTGATAAATTATTGTAAATACCTTTGGAAAACGCTCTTTGTACAGTGTGTTCATCATAACAATTTCATTATCAAGAACTGGCGATCGACTTGGGCTACTGCAATTCAGAAAAAGAAGAAATATGAAATTTGAAACTCATCCAGAATAAAAAAAAAAATAAATAAAAATTGATGGTAAATAAACTTTTAATGACTTTACCTTAAGCTACGTGATCTTGGACGGTGCAATGGCGACCTCCTGCCCTCTTCCTCAAGGCTAAATGATATACTGCCAGGAATGCTTGATATACTTGAGCCTGGAAAACCCGGATGTGATGAGCACGGTGTGCCGGGTTTTGAAAAATGACATGACAACATACGTAACTCGTCCTTGGTTGGAATGTTCGGCAATTGATGCAATCGCTCTTGGCTCGAGCACTGGGACTGTTAAAATAACAATAAATCATTGACAGCACAAGTCGATAAAGACAAATAAATCGAAGAAAAATTATTTATCTATCTATTATAATTTATTTTTTTCTTTTTATGTATATTTTTTTTTCTCGCTTTACCGATACATTGCTGGAGCCAGGAGTGGTTCCATATCCACTCGAAGGTAAACTAGCAACAGACCAACGTCTTCCATCAGTTCCCGATGCTCCACAGCTAATTCTATTGATAATTAAATAAAAATAATTTTTTTTTTTCATTTTGAATTAAATAAAAAAAATTTTATTTTATACCTTTTAATTGGTGCAAAAGCAAAATGTGGGCTTGACGACATTCTCGGGGACTCTAGTGGACTGCCGACAATGGGAATGAAAGCTGTAATATAAATTTAAAAAATTATCTGTATATATTATCTATCATAATGCTCTGGATAAAAATAAATTTATCATCAAGATTACATCGAGGATAATTAAGTCAGATTAATTTGTCAGATATTTCGAGGTTGTTGAGAGTTCAATATAAATAATGAAAGAGAAAACAATACTAAACCAGTCGGTGAACTTGGATATTGACAACGTCAAACTGATCATGATATACATGACAGACAAATAGGGTTTGTCAATATCATTTTGAGTTAAACTTACATCATAATCTGAGATTAAATGTAACGTGTGCCAAATAATGTTTGCGTAATTTTGTCACTCCTCAATTTACTAACTTAACATTAACATTAACACAACTTGCCAACAAATTGTGTTTGTTATGATGAACTAAATTAATTTTATTTATATTATTTAATTGAAATGCTATCGGATGATGGAATATAATAGAATTTTTTATATCTTTTTAGGCAGATAATCAAAGGAAGTTGTTAATATTACCAGACAATGGCGAGTGACAACGTGGTAGAGTAGGTGAAGTCGTGGCAATAAAGGATTTTCGTTGAGCCGCTTTAGCTGCACGTCGAGGAATATTAAATTCACGCTGTAAGAAAAAACAAGAAAAAATTATTCGATTGTATTGATACAAGCATTACTCTGTGAATATTTTTCATTACATTAATTAAATAATTGTAATTCAATTTTTAACCTACCATATGAACTGACAATGAAGGCGCAGACTTTCCAATAGCTGAATTGCGCATTCTAACAAGGTTTGATAATTCACTTCCAGCTGAAGAAATCAAACAAATTATTTACATTATTATATGAATTACAAAAATCTTAAAGTTGTTAATTTAATAATTATATAGATTAATTGTATTTATGAAGAATATTTACCAGCTTTGACTGGTGCCTCTTTGCTCTCAATTTTAGTTGGCATTTGTCGTCGAATTGATTCATTTTCAGTTGAATTATTTTTATGATCCTCAGATTCAGCTTGATCAAAAACGAGGACACGCGCTGAATTTCCATGTGAACGTAATCGCGGTCTGCTTGGTCTATTCCTACCAGGATCCATTTTTGTGTTTCTTTTTTTCTTGACTATTCACCTAGTCCCTCTGCTAGTTATCACAGAAACACTGAATAAATACACGTTACAGATTAACATAAATGCTGATATCACAATAAACACACATAAAAATGTTTTTCACTATACAAATAATATATATTTCTACTAGCTCAATGCAATTGTAATTCTGTGTCTTTAGTTGAGCTATTATCACGATAATATCACAAGAAAATAGTTATAAGTTCCACTTAAAAAATAATGAAATATTAGTCAACTAATATTAATATGATTTTGTAATTCGTGAACTTTATCAATATTTAATGTCAATAATTTCTATATATAAAATACATGAGAGCATTCAATCATACTGATAAACTAATTAGAGCCACTCAAATACCATTGCACAAAGTGAAGAATAAAATCAAGAAAATAAATTAACTCTTGATCCTTGACATCTATAACAACTATCTAATAAAATCCATATAAAAAAAAAATCTCTTCAATATTACACATCTCTAAAACTGACAATTAAACTATCAATATAATAGTCCTTACAGCAATATTCACATACCAACGATCAAAACAATAACACAACAACGGAAATTACCAATAAAATTACAATAAAAAAAAAAATGTGGAAACCCATAGAAGAAAAACAAATAGAAAAAAAAACCAACACAAAAATATAAAAAAAAAAATTCTAAAACAAAATGCCTCGTGACAGTTAAAGTAACATTAATTACAAAGTGTATACACATATACACCTCACCTTATCAATACAGCATTGATTACAAAGAACAATAAACAAATGAATAAACAATAAAATAATAATATATTATATTATTATATACCTGAATAAATTCCGTCCAGGAGACGAAATCGCAGTGTGGTCTCTATAAGGGGGATATTTCCAAGTTGATTTATTTAGATTGAGACAACGCGGAAAAATGCAAGACAGAAATCCTCCACCACCTCCACCACCACCATCCCACTCTTTTCTTTCTCTCACTCTTTCATACATACAAACAAACAATCATACATATATCTTACCTTTTTTACAAACACATAACCAAGTAATATGTCTGCTGCTGGATCAGAATTACCAGCGATGAAATAAGTTGAATAATTTTAATGTTAACCGACTATAAGATATTGAAATTTATAATTTATAATAGAATAATAATTTTAAATCCATCCCCGTGGTTTATGCGGCTGTTTCCCGTACAACCGTGACCCGGGGCTGGCAACTTTGGATCGCATCGCTTTGCGCTGCTACGCGCCGAGAGGGAAATTAATTACGAAACGCATGAGCACGACCATGGGTTCCTCTGACTCATGACAGAAATGTATGTACATATGTATGTACAATCACAGTGTATATTGTGGATTTATATATATATATATATTTACACTGATAAATCACGAATGTGTGTAGCGATGTGTCGGGTATATAGATATATATGTTGATATGTAAAAAAGAGGGAAAGATTGATGAGTATGCGCGCGCACCTAGCATACAGCTATACGTATATAACTTTGTAACAGGGATGTATCTTGTATTTTTTTCGCCCCGTCTTATTGGATTTTGACGTAGAATTTATTGGGATTTTTTATATTGATTAAAAATTAAACTTTGGTTAATGAAACAACTTCACTGGGTATTTTGATTATTTATGGGGATAATTTAGATGTGATTATGACATTTATGTTTAGAGTGAATGTTTAACCTTGATGGCATGCTTATTTTTGACACATATCAGCTGATTCTTTTTAAAAAAAAAATTTTTTTGTCCCTTCCCTTTGGCCGATAATGAGAGAGAAAAAGACGTTCGATATTTTTTTGACGAATTCTCACACCGGATTGGTTGAAATAATATATATTATATCTATGTTATTTATATATGTATGGGATGTGTATAACCTAACTTTGATATTTTTTTTCTGACCTTTTTTTGTTTGATGGATACAAAATACGGATGTGTTTGGTTTATAATGCCTGCGTTTTCGCTCCAAAGAGTGGTTCAAGGATATTGAAGGATGTAGATGAAGAGGATAAGATATATTTTGGAGTGAATGTTGCACGCAATAGTTAACTGTAATTTTATAAATTAATATCAAATATATACATAGAAAGGAGGGTACTCATCCACGGTAACTGGCGAGTTTTATTTTAATAATTGATTGCAACGTAAGGACTTTTAGGTTATGGTTATCGTCTAAATATATATTTGAATTGAGATATTTTTTTCTGATATTTATATATTTATTTTTGTTATATGTATTGTAGGTGTTCCATTGAAAAAACAACAACGGTTGGACATGTCATGGCAATATAAATTGCATCATAACGGAAGGACTTTAGTGTGTTTGACGACAAAGTCGGCGGCAACAAGTTTAAAACAAACAGCAATAATCAAAGAGAGACGACGACCTGCTTGGCTTCATCTCATTGCAATATTTTTTTCAAAAAAAATGCTTTATGCTGCTGCTCAATACAGTATTGCGGCTGGTGTTATGATTCATTATCACGCACGATTAGGATTTCATTTATTACTTCTCGCGGCGTGTATGGATTACGTTTAATTATGATTTTATAACAATTCGCAGATAAATAGCGGAAGATTTTCATTTTTTTTTATTCACTTTTTGTCCGATTCTAGTTTAATTAATTGTCCTCTTCTTTTTTTTTTTTATTGCTTCGTGTTGTCATTTTATTTATTCAAAGACAACATGTTGTTGGCCTTAAGAGGATTGTCCTCGATTGGCAAAAGAGAAATAGTAAAGAATTTAATTTATAAATCATCTAGTCGAACTTTAGCATGTCTATATCAGTATCGTCCACATCCAGTTAAATTAATACCAATTGGAATCCATAATAATGATAGAATAAAAATTATTAAATGTAAATTTCATACAACTCAACGACTTTGTATACCACCGGTATTGGCACTTATTATTCGTCCACTAACTCGTGTTGGTGCATTATTATTTGGTCGTTTATTTAAACGTTGGTGGTCACGTAGAACACCTGAAGAGAAAGAAAAGTACAAAAAATGGTTCTCTGCGCGAAGGCAAAAAATCTATGGTAATTTATTATTTTTTTTTTATCTATATTATTTTAATGAATTTAAGTTATTGTATGTTTATTTTATTTTCAGGAGCCTTCGGTTTTTTATTGGTCAGTCTCTTCACAGTTTATGCATTACATTTAGAAACTGATCCTCTGACTGGTCGGACAAGATTTATACTTCTCAATAATGAGCAGCAAGATGCACTTGGACGATTAACACTTGACGCCGTATGTATTGTCTGATGATAAAATTGAATACTATAAAATATAAGTATGTAATCAATTTTCAAACATATTTTATAGCATTTGGAACAGCACACTAATTTGATAGTACCCAAAAATCATCCAGCTTACAGGAGACTTTCTAGTATAACTGACAGAATACTCATAGCCAATGAGGATTTGCCACAAATAGCTAGAAGAGAATGGACACTGACTGTTATCGATTCTGATTTGAAAAATGCTTTTGTTTTGCCAGTTAGTAGCAATTTTAATTGGTTGTCATTTATAGTAGAATCAAAAGTATTTATTATAATAATTCATGAATTTATTTTATTTCAGAGTGGAAATATTTTTGTCTTCCTCGGCGCTTTACGTATGACAGAGAATGATGATCAACTAGCAATTATTTTGGCACATGAAATAGCGCACGTACTTTTACTTCATCCTGTGAGTTTTTATAATAAATTAATTTAGAATGAAAAAATAAAAAAAAAAAAGGATTTATTATGATTTTTGAATTTATTTATTGCAGATTGAGCAGGTCTCAAGAAGTATTTTGTTGGATATATTATTAGCATTACCTATTGCATTAATATGGGCAATGTTTCCTGATTTGTTAGCAATTGTGCTTCAGGCTTTGGGAATAAATATTGCTGATATTCTTCTCACATTACCTTACAGTAGAAAATTGGAAAATGAAGCTGATTATGTAGGATTAAAATTAGCTGCAAAAGCGTGTTTTGATGTTAGAGAAGCAGTTGTACTTTGGGGATTAATGAGATCGCTTACGGAATTAAATGTTGCGTCGAAAGAAATTCCTTGGCTGTCTACTCATCCAAATAATGAAGATAGAGAACGTAATTTAAGTGCCAAATTGCCGGAGGCGATTAATTTGAGAATGGAGAGAAAGGTAGGTTTTATTTTATTGATTAAATGTAAATAAAAAAAACTTTATAGATATTTTAAATTAATATTTGATTATTGTAATACAGTGTCCAAGATTGAATCCTGACGATCCTATCAAATTCTTCAACTCACTGACAATTAAAGAACGTGAAGCTCGGTTCAAAGCAAACGGAATCTTGTGATAATGTTTAGTGAAAAAAAAAAAAAAAAAATACAAATTACAAGTGAATTTATATTTTTTTCTCTTCTGTTAATAATACAATATAAATCAGTGATTTATTGTTCAACAACTATAAGTGCCTCTAAAATAAGTTTCATCTGTTACTATATGATTTAAATAATATTTGTTTGCAATAGTCATGCATAATAAATTCAAATATTGTGCATAATAAATATCAATTTGATATTTTAATGTCGTCAATGAAATAAATCGATTTCAGAAATAATTTTCGTTACATTTATCAATTAAATCCTGACATAATAACATATAAATATAAATAGCGAAAATAACGGATATAACTTTGTGCATCTAGAGATTGTCTTATCGCGATTGTTTTCCTGTACTTGAATAATTCAGTTGAGGACGAGTCATAGAATGAATAACTCATATAGAAAACATTAATTAATTATTAATAAAAAATTATTCAACTTCATTACCAAAATTAAAGATGAAAATAATAAACGTTACAATATTATTATTTACAATTCATATTTTATTAATTTTTGGGTACAATCTCGATACGAAAAATCCATTAATTCTTAAATATAAAAATTCTTCTTACTTCGGATACAGTATTATTTTAGACAAATCCGTGTAAGCATAGATATTAGTTAAATAATTCTATTTTATCGTAATTGTGATTGTGTCTTTAAGAAATTTTGGAATATTATTTTAGGATGATTATCGGTGCACCAAAAGATAATTATTCGGTAGTTGGTGGATCTTCTGTGCGTCCAGTTGAACCGGGTGCGGTCTGGAAATATGTTCTAAAAACTGGTGAATGGCAACAATTTACACCTGGAGTTACTGATGATACAGGATTTATCAAAGATAGAAGTCTAACTACTTTAATAATGAAGAAAAATGGATGGTTTGGAGCGAGTATTGCCATACAGGATGACAATGACGTGTTAACAGTGAGAAATTTATTTTAATAATTTCCAAACTGGGATAATAATTTTTAAATTTGTCTAATAACATATGAAATTTTTTGTATAGGTTTGTGCACCAAGAACATCCATATCTCTTATTGTAACTATACTCAGAGAACAATATAAAAGTAATACTATGCATGGGATGTGTTACACTGGAAAAATATCAACTGGAGAATTACAAATTGAAGATCCAAACTTATCATCTTATGGTGCTGAAAATAAACAGTTTAATTAATTTAAATATGTTCAATTGATTTCATGACATTCTCGCAAGTGAATGATTAATATTTTTGTATTCTATAGATTTTTCTGTCTCCTTATGGTTTCATCCCTTACGAGGATTCTCGGTGCATTATCCATCTTCATTGCCAAGTCAAGATAAAAATGATAACAGAATGATTATGGGAAGTCCAAAGCATGGATTTGTTGGCAGTGTGAGAATTGACAATCAGAGTAATTCAGTTTTTCTATCATACACCGATGACGTGACGCAATTTGGTTTGTAATAAAATTGAATTTTTTATAATTTAATATTACTGAAAATATATTTATTAACTATATGAATATTCATATTTAAGGTTATGCTGTTTCTTCAGGACGTTTCTTTGATAAAAATAAATTATTGTATGTTGGTGGTGGTCCAGGAAAAAATGTTGTGGGACAGGTGTGAATAAATATAAATATTTTTTACTTGATTAAGATTTTTTTATCTATTCACTAATCCTCGTTTTTAGGTTGCCATAATAGATCCAAGTGTAGATCCAGCAATAATTATTTCTAGATTAAATGGTAACAATATGGGAGAATATTTTGGTGCGAGTTTAGCTGTATGTGATATGAATCATGATGGATTGGATGATTTAATTATTGGTGCACCATATTGGGGGAATGATAATGGCAGAGTTTATATTTATCTTGGTGATGCTAAAGTAGAAATAATTTTGATATTTTCATCATTTAGACTTTTATTTAATCTTGTAATTTCTAATTTCTTTCAATTTTTTTTTTATTTCAAAGGGATTTTCTAAATCAAATATTGTCCTAGATGGACTTTTAGATGATGGCTTGTTTGGTTATGCTGTAACTTGTGGGGACTTGGATGCAGATGGATTTGATGGTATTGAATTGAATATTATACTCTAAATCCATTAAAAAAATTTAGATGATGAGAAATAATTTGTGTTTATTGATTATTTTAGATTTAATAGTTGGAGCACCGTATGGAGGCGATGGAATGGTTTATATTTATAATGGTGATTCGATTATTAGTCAGGAAATCGAAAAAAATGTTCAGAAAGTCAGTGTGAACTCGCGAATAAAAACTTTTGGATTTTCTCTGAGTAAACCAGTTGATATTGACGAGAATGGGTTCCCTGATCTTGCTGTTGGTGCTTACAAATCGGGTCATGCTATTATATTAAAGAGCAGACCTGTTATTAAAACTCATTTTCACGTGTCTACAGTTCCTATTTCTCTTTCTCAAAATTCTACAAATTTCCTTGTAAAAATATGTGTACAACATACGGAAAGGGGTTTGTCAAGAATTCAAAGTTTTGATTTAACTCTAAATGTCGATAAACAATTTAAACGAGTGAATAAATCTCAAATTGTATTGGAATATATTCCCAACTGGAACATGTCAATCATCACAGAAGTTTGTTTGAACACCACTTTCTATATATTAGTAAATATTTGCAAATCCATTAGGAATATTCAATAATTTTTTTCTGAAATATAAAAAAATAATTAAATACATTTGCAATTATTTCAGGAAAATTTTGAAAAAAATTTCTTTGATCCAATTGATATTCTGGTGACACATACATTCAGTCGAATGAAGAGACTAAAAAATAATGGTAAATTTTTTAATTCTAATGCCATGAAAATTATTTTTATATTCTCAATGTAAATTATTTTTTTAGAAACCGTCGAATGTGAATTGTGTCCAATCGAATCCAAAGGAGTATCATCAAAAATCAGACAATTGGCTCTACCATTTGATCTCAATTGTGGATCCGATAAAATTTGTACAGCCATATTAAAATTACATGCCAACTTTGATCGGTAAATAAATTCAAACAAGAAAATATTTATTCAAAAATGAATTTATTATTTAATTTTGTTATTTCAAATTGGCATAATCAGAAATCAATCAGCTTGGATTATTGGCTCGGAAGACATCACGTATGAAGTGTTTATTTCAAATCATGGCGAACCAGCATATTCAACTGAAATAATTGTTGAATTACCTCGTGGAATATATTTGCGTAGTTATTTGCCTTCCTGCGATAAATATGGAGATGATAGTGGAATATTAAAAATAAAATGTCATGTTGATGAGCCACTGATTATAAATGATACAGTATGATATTTTTTTCGGTATTCAAATGCTTTTTAATACAGTAAATAAATTATTTTAATTCATTTTCATATTTTATTTTAGAAAAAAATTGCATTTATTTTGGATATGAGTCGATTAAATGACGGTGATCTTAATGGAACTTATTTAAATTTTATTGTGAGTGTTAAAGCACGAAGTTTGAATAATGGCACTTACAACATTTCCACTCCACTTTTATTGCTCAGTCATATTGTCACCGTTATTGAAGGGTATTTATTATTGTTTTTTTAAAATTACCAACAAGAAGATATTTATTTTTCATTTTCTGCAGAACTGCCAAGGATGAAAAATATCATTATTTTTTAAACGACGAAGCAACATCGAATATCAATTTCCAACATTCTTACGAAGTTTTAAAGTCTGGCGCAACGCCAATAAATAAAGCAACGTTAAATGTTGATGTGCCGACGAAATTTGGTGACTTGGAAATAATTATTTTAACAGAAGTTCCAAATGTAATTATTTTATTCTAAATTTACATATTCATTTTCTCATTAAATTGATTCATCTGTAATAATGATAAATTTAAAATTGAAATCCTCAGGTTCGTATTTCTGGAACTACTTATGAGTGTTCAGTAATTAATATTCCTGGTCTCGATAAAGAAGATATTATTCCAATAAATTTGGAAAATTTCACTAAAGAACATTTGCGAATGACGAGAAATATTAAAGAATTACCACAGAAAATATCATCAATCTATAAAACTGAATTAGAAAATGTAACGGACTACCAAGTGATCAATCTAAATTGTTCATCACACAATAATATATCATGTGGAAAAATAATTTGTGATATTCCTTTGTTACAAAATAAAAAAGACAGTGTGGTATTGCAACTTAAATTTTCTGTGGATCTTAAATTGTTAATGGACAATATAAAATATGAAGAAAAAAAATATATTGTTTCATTTACTACACAAGCATGGATTGAAATAATTAAGCCATCACTTGGACCTAGAAAAATAGCTAAAGTTAGTACAAAATTTCGACAAATTGAAAAATTAAATAGAATGTATATGTGGATTATTGTCGGTTCAGTATTACTGGGACTCCTAGTATTATTCATCATCATTATTATTTTGTGGGCGGTAAATATTTATTCCTTCTATCATTATTCATTATCTATAAACAAAAAAAAATTTATACTTATATTATTGATTCAACAGATGGGTTTCTTCAGGAGGGACAAAAAAAACGTAATGGAATCATTAAAAACCAATGAAAACACTGCTAATTTAGCAGAATCAAAAGACACAAAATTGTAAATTATACTTAAGGACTTGTAAAAGAAAAAAAATACAATTATTTATTAGAAATTTAATTTATTGAAAATTTTTTTATCTTTCTTTCAATTCAAGTCAACATCAACGATAAACAATCGATTATGTAATAACATAGTGTGCAAGATTTCACATCATCCTTATCAACTATTCTTCTTTAATTGATATTTACACAAGTTCAAATTATGAACACGAAAAAAAGAGAGAAAAAAAAACGAATGTTACTATATAAACTAATGTTTGCATTAATTGTAATTGCTGTACATTAATTATGAAAATTATTTATATTTTCTTCCTTTTCGTTATAGATATATATTTAACTATATATAACTATTTATTCATGATTTAGCTATAATACAAAAATCATGATAATCTAGGAAAATAAACTATGCTGTACTCAGACAAATATATTTCAAATAATTTTTAAATTCATTAAATTTTAAATAATAAAAAAATTTATTAATCTCTAAAAATTATTTATCTCGAATTGATTAATCAAATGAAAATAAAACAGCGAAACCTGGTGTTGCTCTTGTTTTTTTATAGCGTATTCTATCAAGATAATAATTCTATCATTCAGTAGATCGTTGTTTGGATATAAAAATTCTTTTGCTTTTTATTTCATCATTATTTTTTTTTCTTCTCGATATTATGCATTCAAATGAAATGAAAATAAAAATTGGTTCGATGCAATTAATATTAATAAAACATAACTTCATATCAGGAGTAATTGGTATTTTCCATTGGTATTCTCGGTATTTCGATGATGTCAGAATTATTAAATATTTAGTAATACCAAGATGGCAAAGATACTCATCACAGCAGAAATAATCTTTGCATGGTAACACCATTTTATTTCGTTGCTTGATGTCGACGCCACCATGCTGTATATAATTGTATGCATGATGTTGTGCGATAATATACTTGCATCAACATTTTCAGCGTTGAGCTTCTCTTGATAGCACGAACAAGATAAAAATCTTGAACGTTCTGAAGCTTCAGTGGGTCCCGCAATTATTTTCATGATGAAAATGTTTGCACATTTTTAAGACCACACACATACACATGCTTGATGACGTGTTTGTAAATTCCTCAGATATTTGTTGTATTTACGTTGATTTATGAGGTCACAAGCATGTTAAAGAAAATTTCCCAATTATCTTTTTGGAAATTTTCATTTTTTCCAAACTACTTCCTGATATTTTAAGTCATTTGAAAACAAAATATAATTAATAATTTTTAATTGACTGGCAATGAATTCATGTTCAAACATCGTCTCACAGAGTGAAGAATTGTCTCTTGATAGAATTATCGCTTTTAGTTGCATTATTTTTTCTTTCATGTGTATTGTTTGTGTTTAAAGTGAATATTGAATACTTTGCAATAATTTTTTGTCTCATGAATTATTTTATTTGAACTTATTAAAGAATGAATAGATAAATTTAATAATAAAAAATATTTATTTAGTTCACTAGCATGCAATATATTCCAAGTGAACATATTGTGATTATATAAAGTACTATTCATCCTTTTATTATGAATCCATTTGTATTCAATCGGAATGTGCGTTGGAGGAACATAATTAGTGTTATGATAATCATTTAATAACAATTGTGTTTCTCCATCGCACATTGCAGATTAATTTTCTTTGCTCGATTATAATGACTGAGTGTATTTCACTTTCAATGTATTCTCTATGGCAATGGAAAAATATTTATCAATTTTAAATGATTCTTTCATTGAAAATAAATGTTTTTTCAAAATATTTTCTACTTATATAAAAGAAAATACCAATCAATACAGCAAATTTCGGCAGTTAAATTACTGTACGAAATACAGTATGATTCTTATAACGCGCCACGAATTCGATAATTAATGATGAATGTCATCGAGATAAAATTTACATATGTAAAAAAAACTATTTTTTTTTTTTGAATATCAAGCTGAGCACTAATTTTTTTCCCCAGAATTTATAATATACTATACTCACCGAATTTATGGCGACGTTATTTTAGTGGTAACAAAAAGAAAACAAAAGTACTTCAATTGAAATATCAATTGAAATATCAATTGACTTATCCTCATTTGAAAATAATAATTTTCTTATACTTCAATTTACTTTTGAAATGCAGCAGGTGGAATTTCGCCACGTTTAAAAAAATCATTGAATGCCGCAAGAGCCGTATCATAATTCCACTGTACTTCTTTTAAACATTTAAGGCTCCATTCTAAATTCATGTTTGTCTGTTGACTCAACATCATTGTCATTTGCTGTTGTATCTCCAACGATGGCTCCCCAGCAGCTGACGTTGACGGTTGTAATTCAAGCTGTGATGGACCTGGCATTTGTGACTGCTGAGTCATCGTAGCATTTGATTGCTCCTGTTGCGTTTGCGAACTTGATGTAGTTGCAAGCGGTCGATCATTTTGTGCTTGCTTCTCCTGCTCAATGGTAGGATGAGCTAGATGTAATTGTTCATTCTTTATACAATATCCAGAGCCTTCAGGCACAATGATAAATGTACGATTGAATGAACGTATCTGTTGATCTTTTGTATCTAATTCTCTAAAACATCCTGTGACTGTGATCAACATAAATCCGTCCTGTAAATAATATAATTTATATATTAATTTGAAATATGAAAATTATTTTTTCTTCATATTTAAATCGTGTATATTTTTTTAACTTACCGTTACTAAACTGATATCCATTGTGAAGGTATTGAAATAATGCTGTGTTTTCGGCATTTCAGATATAAAAGAAACAATTGGCAATCTTCCTTGTTTCAATAATTTTCTACGTCTCGTAGGTTCGCTGGTGCGAAACAAATTTCTATTGTCTGATAAATATTTGTTGAATCTATAATATCAAGTAATTTAATTAGAATAATACTTCAGATCACATATTCAATTCATTTGTTAATTATTTTGAATTGTTTTGATAATCCAAAGTATACTTACTTTTGGATTTGAGAGCTAGGTGCAATGGTGAGACTGAAATATGCATTTTCATGATAAGCATCTAGTAGAGGTTGGCGTGAATCACCGTCGAAAATAGTGAAATATTGTTGCATAAATTGTACAGCAACTTTTTCCGCCCTTGGATCGTTTAAAAACATCTGTTTTGTTGGTGGTAATACAACTCCTTCATCCGCGATATCGAATAGGATAGGTCTGGGCAACTCTGTACCATCCTGAAAATTAAATAAAAATAATATTATCCATAGAAAAATCTTTTTTATTTCCAACTTTTTTGTAACTTACCAATCGCAGCAGCTTTGGGAACCTTTTCCGCACGTCACTGTCGTCAAGGAAAAAAAGTCAGAAGCGCGGAAGCTCCACGTTAGTAGTATTAAAAACAAAAACAATATGCCTCATTATTGATGGAGACAATTTTATGATGGTTATTGTTAACTTACGTTAATGATAAAATTACATATATTTATCCGTTGTTAACTAGTATAAATTCATTTGAAAATGAAGATTATTTAATATAATAATTACTGTACCTGATATAATCATCGTTGCGGGTTTTGTATCTGTTACAGAGTGGATTGCCCTTCAGTTGTAATTCTTCGAGGCTCAAATCTTTTAGCACGTCTATTTGATTGATTTCTTTTATCTTTATAAAAATTAAAAACCATTACAAAGATTATTTTCTAATTATTACAATCACACTTTCAAATATTAAATGACTGATTCAACTTACTTTATTGTCGCCGATGTAAAGGATTTTAAGATTAGGAAATTTTTTTGATAAAACATTCAGCCTTTCAATTATATTCAGTTTGTTATTACTCAGATTTAACGCATGAAGATTTGGTATTACTTCTGCTACAATATTTAACACGGCAATCAACATCATTGGTCTGAATAATGCACAAAAATGATCTTGTACAAGTTCTGGATCAAGATGAAACTGTGTTAAATCAAGTGAATTTGTTTCTGCAACATATCTTTTTGCCATTGCCAATTTCATTCGTTCTTTTAGTGTATCATCTATTTCACAATTTGGATAACCCGGACGTACTTTCACCGTTATTTTGAATCCATCACCAGTGGTAATACGTCGATCACAATTAATCAAATTATTTGCTGCTTTTTGATCGTCTACATAAAATATGGCATCCTGTCCGATGATTTTATACTGATAATAGAAAGGAAAAAAAATAGAAACAAATTATTTAACATGATTTCATTAAAATTAAATATGAAGATGAAAAGTGTAAGATGCATATTTAAATTATTTATCTATAAAATTCAAAATAAATTAAATATAACTCACCATTATTGGGGTGAATGTGTCAGGAGAAATGTAACTGAGTAAATTATTGATGATGAAGTCTTTTTCGTATTTGTGTCCATACATTATTTGGATTTTATACCAACTACAATCTCCTAAAAGGGCTTGTCTTAATCTACCCGTATTTTGGGGCAATCTAGATCCTCGTTGCGATACAGGACTACGTCTGCCTCCAATCAATGAGCCTCGACCTCGACCACGAAATATAACGTGTCTTCCATTGTTATTGCTCGAACCAGATGACATTGTAATATCATCATCCAAGTGATGGCTCATTGCCATTCTCAATCTGCGATTATTTGCATCATGTTTGCTACCAGATCTCGATTGCTTTTTAAATGAAACCCTTGGTCTATTTGGCATTGCGTTTTGTCCGATATTTTTGGTTGGAACACGGTCAAAATCTGCTGATCCTAAAAAAAATAAATATAAAAATTTTTTTCTTCAAATTATGAAACTATAGCTAATGATTGTAACGGTAGATTGTCCATTTTGTCAAATGTTCAAGAAATGATATAAAATATTATGAAATATATAAAAAAATATTATTGAAACTTACGGAAATTCCGACTAAATAACGAAGCATCGTTAGAAATCGGTGAATTGAAGGGTTTCTTTGGCATGGTGAATGTTTTTTATTTTCTCTAGCACAAAACCAAACTACACGACGCAAAAAAACAAAATAAATGGCAACAAAGTTTGGTTAAAACTATGATCAAGAGACAAATATTATAAAACTAGTGATATTCTATAATAATTGATATTATTTAATGTTTATATCACAATTGAGTATCTCCTGATTTTCAGTATCTTTGAATAATTATTCTTGTGATTACCATATTATTCACAAGATACATAAATAAACTCACAATAAAATTCTCTCTCAGGATCACGGGAACCATTAACAAAATGGCGCTTTGACGTCATTACAGATTATTGTGGGCGGTCGGGCACTGATAGCAGTAGATGGCGCAATTAAAGGCGCGATCAGTAATAAATTTGAAATTATAAGCTGAATAATATAAAATAAAATAATAAATAAGCTTATAATAATTTATGAAATCTAGATAAATATCAATGACATGAGTTATTACTTATAACAATGAAAAAGAAAAAGCAAATATATTTATTAGAATTAATATTAAAAAGGAACAGTTTTCTATATTTTGTTTTGTTTTGTATCAGTATGTGGCGCCATCTTGATCCTCTATCGACAGTATCAAGCAACTTAAGTGACGTGAGACGCCACAGTTGAATGACTTAGCTGCCCTCTTTCGGATTCAAAAGGAACTTCATTTTTGATGGCTGAGTTCGTTATTAGGTCGTCGAGGTGGCGCGTCAATGGCCGTACAGTTTTTCATAAATTAGAGTATTTTACATATTTTCGTTCATTTGTGATTTGTTTTTCACGGTGTTTGCATCGTCGTAAGACTAATCAGACACGTGAGTTTTTCGCAAATTCAGTGATTTAATAAAATTGTATTTATTTGTGATTCGTTTATTATACTATTCACATTACCAAGCTAAATACCGTCCCAATATTGTATCACTATTAGTGGTTTAGTTTTTGTGCAATTTATAAAAATTGAACTATTTATTCACAATGTCGGGATCTA
>JAQQBS010000004.1:6841285-6929027 GCA_030347275.1 Microctonus aethiopoides
GATATTATATTGCTTGTGACGTTTTGACGAAGCTTTTGCAATCCTCTGGCAGACACTGATCCCACATTCTACGAACAATACGCCTCAATTATGTTGCGGTAAATAAAAAAAAAATTCTATTCCCCAAGAGAATGGAGAAAGAATAAAAAAGTGCACGAACTGACGGGCAAGTAGAAATATAAATATTGCAATTGAGTTAAAATGTATGAGAGAATGTCTATTGTTTATTCATTCTCTTTTCACTTTGTACTTTAGTTTCTGTATGAAGTATTAAAGACCATTGGAATTTCATTGAATTTATAAAACAAATTTAATTCATTTTTAATTCAACGTAAATACATTCTCATAGGAATTTGAATATTATTCAATTTTTTTTCGTGTATTATTTAAATGAAAATGATCTATTCTCCATGGTTCAACTCCATTTGCCGTTAAAATTTAAAAAATTATATATTTAAGATTACGCCATGACAGTATAACGGTTTGTAATACGTTTGATCGCCGTTTGACTGAGTGGCGACACTTTCGAACTTTAACTATATTAACATCTCTCGATACTGTACCCAAAATGGCGTCGGACGCGGAATATCGGAGTGTTCAACGTTCGGTCACTTTCCAACATATTTCTGCCACATAACTTCACTACATAATCACCACAAGCTAACATAAACGTTCTCCATGTTATCATAGCAAGTATAAATCTCAAATACTAACATAAAATAACAAAATTTTCCCAAAATTAACATAAAAATATCGCAATAAAAATTTACTATTTTTCTGATTGGCTCAATTTAATAATATTAATTTACGAATCATTATAGCGCGGATTCGAAAATTTAAAATCATAACCAATAAAAACTTCGTATGCTATGCGCGGCGACGATGCGCACGGTGTGAGGGGGGTTTGTGAGCCTATTAAACTTGTCCATTATTGAACATATATACATTCTATATTCTTCGAATTTTTTCTTCCCCCCTCAGAGTAAAGTTCGCGTCCCTGTTTTCCCTATATGTGGAAAACATGGTACATACGCCTGTGAACCCTCGATAATATGGCCATTTATCGGATTAATCCTGTCGTTATATGCATTTATATCTGTATGTGACGAGAAATGGGTATTGGATGAAATCTGTAACCAGCTGCAAATATCACCACGAGTCCAATGATACAATATATACATATATATGTATATATAATACACACTGCTATAAGTAAAATGGCAAGAGAGAACAACACAGCGGGCTCGTTTCCCTTTGGAATAAGCCGATTATGGTAATGCATGATTTTTGCGCTTTTTTTTCCTTTTTTTCGAAAATACTTTGATATAATCCGACGTAGAATAAATATATATATATATATTTACAGGGGTTGAAACGATAATTTCTCTCCAATAAAGAGAAATGTGATTGATAATATATATTTAATCTCATGTTTTTGTATTATCTTTTGAATTTTTATTTTTTTTTAATATGAACTGGCTCTCTTTCACTTTTTTTTTTATATCATTCGCTATTGAATTTTAATTTATATTTGTAGGAACCTGAATAATTGTTGTATAATCTCCGGATTTTATATTATCGGATTTAAAATTGATGAAAATTTTTTTTATCAATTTACAAAAGTATTTTACAATTTTTTTATTCATATTTTAAATGATATAAACACAGGTGAGTTTTTGAAATAAAAATCTCTTGTCTGATAGAATTCCAACAAGCATTTTTGTATATAACAATTAATTAATTATTAATTATTTATCTCTAATGTGGAAAAAATTGTAAATGTATATTCAAATACAGAGTTTTATAATTTTTTATTTTATTTATTGGCAGGTGTGTGTGCTGTATTAATTTATAAATTGACAACGGGAATATTCTATTGAAGAGGACAATGTTATCTTTATACATAATAACCCAGCTATTCAACATCGTATTGGTGAGTCTAAAGACATAAATTTAATTGTAATATTATGCATTTACCAGTAATATTGTCTGTATAATTCTTTAGATTATTTTATGCACATAACGGTTGAAAGAAGAAAAATTATTGCCATTTGGTTGTAACATAATTCAGAGTTACCAACGATGCATTTGCAAAGAGATTACAAGTTACAAATTAGGCTCATATATTGAGGGATTAGATCGAATACGATATACGGTCGTTATAATATAAGAGTAAAGAAAGACGTATATAAATATCGAAGGTATTTATATAAACGAGGGTAAAAGTCGACAGTTTTATTTTTCGGCTTGTGCAAATATGGTTTGAACAAACGATTATGGTTTGCTCTATGCATTCATGATGAACGTGAATCAAACTATTCACAGACAACAAACTGATATTATTTACTGTGAAAATCTCGTGTTATTTTCTGTTTTATCAAAGAGAATTTTTTTGATCGTAGAATTTATATTAAAATTCCTAAGAGTAAATTTTTATATATTTGTCTTTTTTTTTTTTTTCAGACGAATATTGATGTTGTCGACAGTATAAATTCACATTGATTACTATTGATATTAAATTTGTTGAATTTATATTGTTGTCCTTGATGATGGAGAGGGAGAGAGAAAAAAAAACTGTTACTAATTATTCCAGACAATTGTCAATCAGTGATAAAGGAAAAAAATGATGTCACGTAATAGCAAACAGAAAATTTCGTTATCTCGGTGACTCGTGGCGCAATCTTTCCATTGCATTTTCTCTCTATCATTTGTGTGCGCGTGCCGTTTATATTTTGTATGTACAATACAACGATGACAATTGGCTATTGAGTGAGTTATGATTTACATTGCGGGCGCGCGAGATTGCGTTACTGAAAAATGTTTATGGTGACACGTGCTAAAGCCATAGGGTTAGTTTGTGTCGTAAATTTTGTTGTAAAAAACTCAACACTTCTTATATTAAATTATATTCTCTCCCTTATTTCTATATAATTCTTTAAAAAAAAAATTCTTAATTTAATTATACACAGCGAGTATGCAGTATAATAAGTCAGTGATTGAATTAAATTCACAGATATAATAGAAATACAAAACAAACAAAAATTACGAATAATATAGAAGAGAAATATTTTTTTTTAGTAAATAATTATTACCATATTCCATAGGGTTTTTTATTGATTATATTTTTTATTATTCAAATTCAATATTTCTTTAGATCCAATTTTTTAATATCATTTTCAAGCATAAATTAAATTCCAAGATTATAAAATAATAAAATAATTTTTTTTTTAAATATTCAACTATAAATATATTTTTATTAATTTCAATTTTTATTTGTTTATAATTTTTATTATTAAAATCCAATATTTTTTTAGATCCAATTTTTTAATATCATTTTCAAGCATAAATTAAATTCCTAGATCATAAAATAATAAAATAATTTTTTTTTTAAATATTCAACTATAATTATATTTTTATTAATTTTAATTTTTCTTCATTTTAACTCTGACAGATATTTCAAACTTTGCTGAGAGTGATTGAGAATCGCAAAGATAAAATTAATCTTTTCTGGTTAATTCATATCCGAGTATGTATACACAGTGTGTATATAATAATTTATCGTGGAAATATACAAGCGAGTCGGTATTATAGAGCCAAAAGTTACTCCATGACTAAAATGCCGTGTCGAAATGTAAAGTCCCTCGACAGTGTCAGGGGTATTCAGTTGCAATATCACATTGAGGGAGATAGATAGAGAGAGGAAAGTACTCGAGGTAAATGCGAGACATTCAGTAGACATTGAAATAGATAGCTGAAGTATAGGGAGGATAGAATTATATACATAGACAGAAATACTTTAGTATATGGTATATAATAATATGTATAATGTACATATATATACCAACAACTATACACAACTGTGTTGTATTTTGAGTGTCATTCGAGTTTACATTTTGCTATGACGTGGGGGCCTGGTGGTAGGCACGTTAATATTGTTCGAGCTCTCTCAACAATTCGATACGCATTAGTTTACTCGTTTCGATTTATTTTATTCTTTGTATGTATGTATATATGTATATAATATATATGTATATGTTTTTCATGGTAGAGTCATGATAATTCGTTTATTTTTCGTTTTATTTAAATATTTTCTATTCATACACTTCAATCGTTTGTCGTTTTTTTAGGAATGTTTTTACTTGGTAGAATTTTTTATTTTTTTTAATTTGAATTTCAATCTGTTTTGTTTATGTAATTGTTTTCTGTTTTCTCGTGTGGGGATATTTATTATGATTTAAAATGTTCACATAGCCATTTTTCATTTCTTTTTTTTTCTGTATACAATTGTTTATTCACTTGTGGGGAATTTTATGAGTATAAATATTACAAATAATTTTTTTTTTTTAATATTTTCATTCCAATATTTATCATGTAAATTCTCATTTATTGTGCAAATATATACACAGAGAGTAATATTTCGGGAATTCATTTAATCGCATGGATAAAATTGTTATATTTGAAAATTTCTGATTTATATATAAATAAATTCGTTCAATATTCGGTTGAGTAATTATTTAAAAAAATTATTCTACTCAATTGTGTGAATAATTAAATTCACCGACACTGCATATTGACCATATGAACAGTATGAATTGACAATACTTGTATAAATTATCGTGAAATTCCAATCGAACACATATAAGTATATATTCAATCAATTTATCTATGTAATATGGTTTATAATATGATTCTTTCATTATATTAAATGAATAATAGCTTTGAACATCATAAATGTTACCACAAAAAAATGGACACAAAGAATGGCGTCGCGCACACGTGATGAATAATACGATTACAGTCCATTGACCAATAAACATTTTGTGTTATTATTTTTTTTCTTCGTCGCAAACCCCAAGGTAAAATTTGTCCCTTCAAATTCATGAGCGACGGATTGTATATGTATGCATTCCGTTTAGTCGAGTATGGGTCATTGTCATGAATGTTTATATATATGTATATGCATGGAGATATAAAAGACGAAGCGAGGGTGGTAGAATGAAATAGAAAGTATATTTTATATATGAATAAAATGCGCGAGTGTCATTTAGAGAGGGAGAGTGAATAAATAACAAGAAAAAAATAAATAAAAAAAAAAAAAAGGAGGAGACAAGATAATATTGAAAAAGCGGTAAAAGAGCAACAACGCCACCTGGCGTCGTGTTATATTGCGTTCGTTCGTTTGGAAAATTACCGTAAAATTGCCGCGCGAGCGATATTTTTATTCTTTTCAAATCTCTCGACTATATACTATTTTGGGGTGTTTATGGGATTTTATGGACTCTTATGGTGATATATAGTGGGGTTATAGGGCTGTTAAACTAAAGAACTATACACCTGGTCTTGTCCGAGAGATAAAGAGACAAATCCAGGATATGACGAAATCTCGTGGTTTACCGTAAATTTTTTTTTTTTTGTTCTTCTCCTTTCATTTATTTTTATTTTTTTATTTTCTCAAATTTTTTGACATCACTGGTAACTGTTTCACCATGCTTTAAAGGGGATTGTGTACATATATACACAGATTATCAGTACATGTATATATTTATGCGTAAAGGGTTTTCATTAATGTATAACGGACAACTCAATTTTAATAAGCATACTTGGTTATAAAATACATCACTCTAGTGAATATGAATCTCTATAAAGCCTTATTATCTTCTGACACACACGTGATTTATATATAACATATTATCGTACACATATATGTGTGTATGAATATAGTATATAAATAAAGTATGTATATTTGTATACATATATACGAATTGATAATTAGATGAAAAGCTCTTCATTGCAGGAAATAAAATCGTATTTTTTTTTTGGCGCTTGAAAATAATTCACGTGAGTTTCATGCTATTGTTTGAGATTGCGAATAAAGCTCAAGCAAAACTAATAATATTGGATTTTGTTCCAACAAGCGTGTATGCATGTATATATATATATTTCCATTTGTATAAAAAGCAAAAACAATTTGATTATTTTTTTTCTTCATTAATTCTGTAATTAAAATTTTTTTTTTTACTTTTTATTATTTTTCTTTGATCGGAATATTGATAAACAAATATTAAATTAATGTTTGACTGTATTATTGTACGTTATATATATTATTGGATTTATATATATGTAATATGTATAGTATATATTGAAAATCATTTTTCGTTTTTTATTTAGTATTAAAAGGATGCAAAAATGTAGAATTTATTTTAATGACTAATTCACTGGATCTGTGTTCTTTAGTATAATTTTTGATGCATTTATAAAATGTGAGCGAAAGTCCATGTGAAATTTAATGCATTAGAGAGGGAAAATTATAAGTGGCTGCGTATATTTTATCAAAGCAAAGAGTATGTTGAAAGATATTTTAATATTATATAATATAAATAATGTAATAATGTAATATAATGGTAAAATAGAACAGTGGATGCTGTATTAAAATACTTCCGTTAAAGGGTATATGTATTTTATTTTTCTTTGTACACATACGTGCGATTTTATCTTTTTATATGTAGATAAATGATGGGGCTCGATTGCGTCGTCATTGCTGCTTCATATTTTTTGCCGCGTGTCACTTGTATAAAATATATTACAATCATTCTGTATAAATCAGCAGAAAAAATAGAATAAATATACAATTATTCTCGATCAATATATATTATAATTATAGTTCATGAATAATATATACAAATTAAGTAAAAATATTTGTTTAATGTTTTATTCAAATTAATTGCGAAATAATTTGGATAAAATGATTATTCTATCATCAATAGTGATTTTAAATTTTATTCATTATTTTCTTTTCTATATAAATATAATTTATATACATGTATGTATGCATACATGAGTTATTGCAGAATGTGAAATTTTCAAAGGGAAGTAAAGAAATAAAATGAGGAAGTAGAGAAGAATAATATCCGTGAAAAGAGTCAATTCGATTATTGTTCATTCTATATATAACCTAAAATTTTCTCAAAGATAATCACATTGAATAATAGAAAATCCTCTTTGCATATAAGGTATTTATATACATACATATATATACATACACTCAAGCGGTAAAAATGAAAATATATCTTAACTGAAGAGTAAAACTTTTTAAACTCGAATATTTTATATTCAATATATTTTTTTTTCTTTGCTTCATGTAATATATTATTCGAGTTTGGCGGCGCACGAGAAAGTGGAAAATGGGCTTAAAGATTCAGGGAGAGTGACGAGAGTGAAATAAAAATTGAGAGAAAGTGACCGAGAAAAAGAGCAAAAAGCTTTTATATATAAACGAAGAAGAATAAGATAAAATGAATAAAAAATATTTAAAAAAGGAGGCGTCGTTTAGCGTTTCATGGACGAATCATTACGTACTATGATATTCTCACGAACATAAATATATATATATACATATTCGTATCGTATGCGTTGCAGTAGCGTCGGTTCGAAGTGCATTATATGAGACTGATGGGGGCCGAAGCAATTCATCGTGGTTAACAAGCCGTAGGGTATCCATATACCGGCATCGCGCTGCAGGGCCTCTTCCGCGCGTGTCAAAACACGAAACTGCAGGACGAAAGCGAAAGGAATAGAGAAGAGAATGGGAGAATGAGATGAAATAGGTTTAGGGTATGTGTATGTATATATATATAATTGGGAAATTACCGAATGATCCACGGTACGATGATCCTCGTGCGCATTTCAGTTATTACAGGTATTGTTGGTAACAATGATGATAAATATACACATACATATTTATACATGTATTTATATATACAGATAGGTAGATATATTTGGTTGTGTTGAGACGCTGTCTTGAAAGCTTTTTCATCAATGGCCGCGTCTTTTTATGTTGTTCAGTAATATTCATTCATAAATCTTTTGATTTATATTTTTTTTTTGTTTATTTTGTGTATTTTATTTTTTTGTGGGATGTATATGAGTTTTTTTTTTATTTCGCACTGATGAATGAATGAAAATAATGGATATCATTTTTTTTTTTGTGATGCTTGTAGGTGTATTTTATTTGAATTCTTTTTTTTTTTTTTTTCGTGATTTTTATTTGGTATTGAAATAAAAATATTTGTGGCTCGAGTGTTTTGGGATTTTGATTTATATTTTGATAATATTATATCAATAAGATTTGTATTGATGATTTTGCAGTGGAGGGTATAGATGACATGGAGAATATAAAAAAAGTGATGAATAAATGAATGGAAGAGAATGAGAGAAAAAAAATTGAAGACAACTATATATAATTGAACAAATATTTTACTTTGGGTTCTTTTGGTATATAAATTATTTTATTCTTCAGGATGAATTTATGTACGAAAGGGTTTCTATTTTTTGTTTGTTTGTTGGTCCTGGAGGCGGTGTGTGCTTTCTTTGGATATCGAGATGTCGATGTCGATTGTAATTGTTATACCGATCGACAGACATCATTGTATATCATGACAATAAAAGCGTTCTTCATGCTTCAGTGACGAATGAAATAAAAGGATTTTTCGTTACTATCTTTTTTCTTTTTCTTCATTGCATATGATCTTCTCTGATCATGATTGTATGTATATACGCACTATTATACATATTTTAGTATACATCTGTATTATAATTTAGTATGTGTATTATTAAATTAGTGAAAAAATCTATGTGGAAATTATCGTTAAATTTTTTGGCTAAAAGGAAAAAAAAGTTTCACGGTTGATTGATATATATATAAGTTTTACTTTCTCTCAATGGATGTATATATTTATATAGAGCTGTAGGTATATATAATATTGTCCAGAGAAGCATTGAGGAACTTTAGTTAGAAGAAAATAGAGATAGATGATTCATTGTCTATAATTTCTCTATCGTTCGAACATTCTCCCATGGGTTTTCGTAAAGTATCCATTTTTTTTTTCGTGTGGTGAAATGAGCCGGCGCTAATTTTCCTCAAATGCCCGGCATATAAATTGCCTTAGGCTGTTCATTTTTTTTTCTTCCTCTGCAGTCAAGCGGGTTCAAAGGAGTGAACCGGAATTAGGATTCGTTTTGTGACTTAGTGTCCTGATTTATAAATTTTATATATTTTTCTTCAGACAATACTTATCCCTATTTCCTTTCTCTCGAATAGGGATTTTATGAAATAAATTATTTCATACATATATATTCATTCAAACAGATAAAAAATATTCATTAAATTTCGAGTGCGTTTTACTTCATCCAAATAATTTTATATTTAATTATAGATATAATTATATATTTACAAATTAATTATTTCATTCTGGACAATATTTTACTGTCTAATTTAAAACACAACATTAAAATAAATCAGGTCAGAGAATATAATATATATAGGATATACATCAAACTAACTTTCAATTGGAGTTACGATCGATCTTGCGCCAGGCCAACAATATATTTTTCTTCAATATTTTTTTTTTTTGCTTCTTCTCTCCCTTATTCTCGTAACTTTTTTTTTTTCTACAGGTTTCCCACGAAAGTCTCAATTTCAGTCGATTGCAATGTAATGTAGGTTCTCTTACAGAATAAAGTTTGATATAGGATTCTTATTTTCGACGAACATTGAGAAGACTTGCATTTATATATCCATGGGGTGAAAGGACAAGGAAAAAAAAAAATTGAGATTACTCTCGTATACTTTGGTTGAGTTGAGTATTACGTTTTACAAAAGCTTGGCAGTGACGATATTGAAGCAAGATACATATACATGTATAATATGTATAGAAACATGTAGCAGTGTATTGTACTTTATTCGGAGTAAAATATGCGATGTTTACTGTCTGAAGTTTGCATTCGTTGCTTCGTTGGCTTCATATTTTTTTTCCCATCTCAAGTTTACTACACTGAACTTTGTATTACTTACACTAGTAAAATTATATTATATGTTACATAAAAGAAAATGTATATTTGTTCAAGTGAAAAATATGCATTTATATTATAAAAAATCATATTCTTTAGAAACATATTAAGTAACAAATTTATTACGAGTTGGATTTATTGTAATATATTTTTTTTTTATTGTCAGATAAAGATTCTGATAACTTTTCATATTGCAAACTACACCGTGATATTTTATTTCTATCGATATTGTAACATAGCCAAGTGACGACAAGTAGCTATAAATATTTTTCATGGTGTGTATAAAATAAATAAAACATTTGGAAATATAATATTAATCGGACTGAATTTTATCAATAATATTATTCACAATTTACAGACAGAATTCTTCGTGTATTATCTAAATACAGAAAATGTTTATAAAAAAATTAACTGAGATGGATAATGATCAGATTGTCGAGTCACACGTTTATCATTATACATATTAAATACAAAAATCCCCACTCGAATTAATATCTAAAGAAAAAAAAATTTTTTGGATCCGCCCAACTGCAACGATTTGAACCAATAAAATGTGTTCGAGGGGTGCACGAGGGTTGTTCCAAAATTAAAATATCCTTCAGGGGCAATGATGCGAATATTCCCTTGCAATGTAACGAGATAGGAGGGGTGCGGAAAAAGGGGGGGCCATCTATTGGATGTTCTTTGTAAGAGGGAGTACATAAAAACTTTTACTGTCCGAAATTTTGTGTATATATAATAATATATTTCATATGTGTATATATAAATCCCCCTCGTGAATATGTTTCTCTTCAACCCCTTAGTATATGTATATAGGGAGAAAGCAACGACGTCACTATTCACCCTTCGTGCAAAAAGCATCGTATTATATTATGTGCCGACGGGCATATGCTGTTATTCCGGGGTTGCATTAATTTAGCACCGGTAAGATAACGTTACCATCATTTTTAATGCGTTCATCCCCGCACCCGGGGGTTGATGGAAAACGCGCGAGTATAGGTTCATTGTTGTCACACTATTAATGGGATTAGTTGTGTTATTAAAATGCAAAATGGTCAACTAACAATTTTTGAATATGTAATATTTATATGTATAATCATTGTGAATGAAACTAAAGATTTTTTTATATCCGATGAGAAAGTTATTACATTTATTTATTTTTTTTATTTTATTTTTTTCTTAAATTAAATTGCAAATTGAAATGAAAAAGTTTTGTACGAGGGTACAAGCTTGATATTGGCTGTAAAAAATTTTATTCTATCACGTATGGCCATTTTAAAGTTGAAAACGTTAAAAAAAAATTTTTTTTTTTTTAGGTATATTATTTATGTATTAATAATTTAGCAGGTGCAAGTTATTAACGCGTTTTACATATCAATTTTCCAGTTCATCACACACGCGTCCGGTGTGTTATCTATAGTGAATTGCTCGATAATCAAAGGGAGGTAAAAATTAATAAAATATAAAAAAAAAATGGCAAATTTAAAATAAACTACGGGTTGATGGTAAAAATTGCGGTTGAATAAAAGTCCTATTGTTATTTTATCATCATGGGTAACACGATCCAACAGGAATTATACATATGCATGTATAGATACTCAAATAATTATTTATTGCAAGGGGAATATACACTCGCGTACAATGCAAATTGAATTACCGGAAATTCATCGGAATTCATATAATATACGTATCTGCGGCAGAAATTTTTGTTTATTCTATTTTAATGACAATTTTCATGAAATGTTCAGTTAAAATAATCCGAGAGTAATCAATAAAATTATATAAAACTGTGTCAATAATTCATAACGAATTGTTTTCATTACAAATTATAATAAAAAATGTTAATCAAACGCTGATGTGTATATGAACTCAATCGTTTGCTATTCATTACCAAATAGGCGGCTTTGACGGATGATACAAAAGGTCAGAGCGATACCATAGAAAAGTATATATGAACGGAAATTGGTAGGAATTAGTGCGCTGAAAAGTGCCCCGGCTCGTTGGCTGGTCTCTTGAGAGATGAATCGTGTATGGGCAGAGAAAGCAGGCAAAAGAGATAGAAAAAATAGAGGGTGCCCTGTAGAATTCGAGTGTGCCCCTCCGTAAAAGGGCGGAGCAGGGGGACAAAGGACCCCCTTGATGAAAAACCAACCCCTGGGTGGAGTTACTAGCCCTTATATATTCTTGGGAATGGACCCCATCGATCGCAGAACTCGGTGAAACGTCGAGTTGTAAGGATCTATCTAAAATAGTCCTAAAGTGTGAAATAGTTTTGTTTTCTTTGTTATTAAAGAAGAAACAGTTGATTTGACAGACTACATGATTGTTTGATTGTATCGTACTTGGATTACTTTGTGTTTATTGTGAAAGAAGAAATATTAAATTGTGAATATTAACAGTCGCAAGTTTTGCACAAGTGATTTATATTCGAAGAAGAAGAAGAAGAAGAAGAAGAAGAACAAGTTTGGAGTGATATCATTCAAGATGTCGAGAAGTTTCTTAGTGGATTCTCTTATCGGGAACAATTCACCGCCGACATATCCGCTGCCTTATTATGGAAATCAATTACCGAATTATATGTTCAATTTCTTCAATCTTGGTCTGGGTTATCCACCAGTTAGACCTGTACCTAGACCACCAGCTTTGCCAGTGGCAGTTCCGTTAAGTCCACCGGCTGTTATGGGATTGCCACTACCACGCTCAAGTCCACCGTCGCCACTTAATTCGTCTGCCAGTCGGTTATCAGGTAATTATATTTAATTTGATTTCAGTTTTAAGAGAAATTTAGCACAATTCTCATAAAATAATATATTTGATTGCAAACATTTCTGAAAAGACTATTAACATTAATTTCAACTTGTTCTTCTTCATTTTCTAGATGTGTCAAATGCAAATGATTCACCAGTACGGAGTAATACACCTACACCACCGCCAAAATCACCAAATTCTCTGAGCAACAGTTCTAAACGAATTCGCACTGCATTCACAAGTACCCAATTACTGGAATTGGAACGAGAATTTTCAGCCAACATGTATCTGTCACGATTACGAAGAATTGAAATAGCTACAAATTTACGTTTATCTGAAAAGCAGGTAAAAATTTGGTTCCAAAATCGTCGAGTCAAGTATAAGAAAGAGGATTTGCCATCAGGGCAAAGTGCAAAGTGTTGTTGTCTAAGAACATGTGGGAAGAAAAAAGAGGGTTGCAGTAATGAGTCCCAAAAGTGTGCAAGTGAAGAAATTCTAAAGAGAGATGACATTGATCATGATGAAAAGACGTTGCAGGATGAGGAAGAAGAGAAGCGAGACATCAAAATTGAATCTAATGAGGCTGACGTTAGACATCACGAACGTCTTGAAATTTCAGCGGACGTGGAATATCAAAAATTTTCCAATTTTTATGATTATCAAAGTCACCGTCAACATAGTCATGAGGAGTCAGTGGGTCGTAAGAGATCTTTGGAATGTTTTGACGAGTTTAAAGACGCCAAAAGAAGAATTTTATCCGTCAATCCTTATATAACTTCACTCAAGGACGGAGCAATTGTAAGGAATAATACATGTACCAAATACACCGTTGAGAGTATTGTTAATTCTTGAAGCAATTTCGTCCAAGTATATTAAACTAAAATACAAATTACAAAAGTCGGATAAATAATTATTTCAACGAATTTCATATCTCTTATTGTATATATTGTACACTATTTTTTTCAATTATACTAAAAAAAAGACTGTATATTTTGTAATATTTATGATAGTTTCGGCATATATATTGTTTATATATTAGATGAAATAAAAGAGAAAATTTTAAAAGGACATTTATATACCTATACAATGTTAAACATTTCGAATTCCTCTCATCATATACCTTAGCATCTATGAATATAAATATCTCGGTCATATGTTTACTTTGACGTATGGGAAAAAGAATTTTCATATTGAAAATTTCAAGTTGTCGTGAGCGATAGTTTGGTATATTAAAGCAACTTTCGAGAAAAACAAAGGAATATATAGTAGTTATGGATAATACATCGTGCAAAAATTTAGATAGTAAGGCACGTAATTTTTTCATTAATATTTGAAAAGATTTTTTTTTTTCTCTGGACTCTGCATTTTCATGATGGTTAGATGAATACATGTTTGTTTTACATGAGTTGTATATTTAACAACGAGTTGTTCTCGTTTATTGCTTCAACTAAAATGGACGTACACTTACGTAAGTTGAGTGGAGACAACCTGGTAGATAAATGGCCTGGAATAAAATGTATGTTGTCGTAAAGTTAGCACGTGCTCGGACATTGGAGTATAAACATATGAGGAGAGTGTGGGTTTAACGTGTTTTCCTTTTTTAAGTCTGTTGGATAGTGGAAGAATAAGAGAAACAAATTTTATGGTGAATATACATTACATAGAAATAATCCACAAAAGCAGCTACAAGTGATCATAGCTATTTCATCTTGATAATTGTTATTGCGAGAGATAAAAAGAATAAGTAAATTACGAAAATAAAATATGGATAAAAAGATTTTATTTATTTATTGTATGAAATTGAATTGATCGATAGGGTATTTTTTTTTGTTGGAGAGATTGAATTATTTTATTGACGAGAAAATATAAATTTGTATTATATGAAATAAAAGCAATCCGTCGGACAAATTCAAACGTGTGAACGCGTGAAAGTGATTGTTTCTCTATTCACACGGTTGACTTGACTTCTCTACTGTGCATCTTGAATATATATACATACATTCAGTGAACTATTATTTGCCTTTCTGAGAATTTCAAAAGCAGAAGAAATGGAAGAATAAAAAATAAATAAAAATAAACGTCCGTGTGACAACCTACGCGATTCATTCAGTGGTCGGTTTGTATTAAAGCCAAGAAGCCAATAGTCGCGCGGCGTGTGTATAGAGGCATAATATCGTCATATTCTCGAATGAAAAACGAAAAAAAAGAAGAGAAAAATAAAATTCGTGGTGTATTATGTTTGTTAAACCGCTTGGAAAGCTGTAGATTTTCGTAAATTTGTCAAGAGGGCCCCCTTACTTTGGGTCAAATTTAAGGTAAAACGTATAGTTAATGGCGTTAAAGAGGAGGAACTTGACAATAGTTGCAACACTCTCGACGGTTGCTATACCACAATGGCACACTTGTGTCGCAAAAGACCTAGCGGGCGGTATTATTTTTCTTTCTCACTCTTTCAATCTTTCCCTTTTTCTTGTTCACTTCTTTATTCGTCATCTCATTCCAACTCGCGCTGATCGTTTTTACCTGTATATACACTACCTTTTATTATGTTTTTTTTTCTTCGTAAAGGTACTCCAACGCTTTAAATTCTCGTATATGCCAGTTCAAGTTATACTGGCCATTCACACTGGACTACTATGACTGAACCTGGGTCATTCTCAATATTCCATTCATGAAAAACTTGACTAGTGAATGGAAATGGAGAGCTAGTGAGAGAGTAAAAAAGAGCTCAGGGTATATTTCGGAGTAATATATAATGATGGAAAAATTCTCGACTTTATAGAAAGTTGTTTGCAAAAGAAAAGTTATATATAGTATATATATAGTTGTGTCGTTGATTCAAGTGCACTAAAAGATCGCTTTGACTAAAAACATATATTATGTGCGCGTTTTGTGGTCGGTTCGTTTGATTTGCCTGAGAGTCGTATTCAATGGCGCGTTCGCACTGGAATCGATGTTTAAATGACGTTTAATCTGCACTCGATGTAAAATGAGAAAAGAAAAATATATAAAAAAATAAATTGAATGAGGAAATTGCCAATAATTTTTTTCTTTAATCAATGAAATATTAGTTTCGGGAAATAGAATTTTAGGAAATTTAAATGAAGCATTTATATATGTTTTAGAAGATATTCTAAAATTATTAAATATTAGGATATTCAGTAAGTATTTTCTGAAATGCTATTAAATTAATGATATATTTCGTTTTCCATATACACGTCAACTCTCGCTTTACGAAGTTTCACGTTCATTTTGAAATAAACTTTTCAAGCCTTAGGATTTAGCTTTCTAGATTATACGATTTGAGAATATTCTCTACTCTATATATAAACTCTAGACAGTTTTCGTTCATGGAAAGTGGCGGGATTAATTCTGAAGTCATACGGATCGCATCACTCTACCAATTAGTTTGCTTCATATACTAGTAGGTCTGAAGTTTACGTCTCTGGTTGACTGATGTTTCTAATTGTATCGTAGATCCGATGTAGTGCAAGTAATCCTCGTTATATTCAACTGAATTACAACTGAATTATACGTGTCTCATTACAGACAAGATTTATTTTATAAATAGCTGTAAATATCAAATTCACAATTTGTCTAATAATGGGGAAAATTTGATAAAAGGAATTCATACAGAGTATAATAACTATAACACGTATAAATACATTTTCCCATCATATATCTAAAATTAAGAGGGAGTATCGAATATTGGATGAAAACGATTTGTCATTCGACACCGGTGTACGCAAAAATACCCGTCCAACCGCCAAATTGTTGAAAAGACCCCAATGCCACAATAATACAATCATAACGGAGGAAGGGTGTTGTTATGTGTGCTGAGTGCTAGAGAAAGAGAAGGTGGAAGAGAAATGAACAGGAGAAAAAAAAAAAAGAGAAATGAAAAGCGAAGCGGTATATAAACCGGCCGGTGCTTTAATTCATTTCATCTTATGCACTTTGAAGAGGCGCTCGATCAAATTCAGAAAAAGCTGTCGCGTCATCTAAAGAGACTTATGAGTGCTGATGTATACCCCTAAAAAGGAGAAAAAAAAATTGTATACAATTACGACATATACTTATGTGGATATATATTAAAAGAGAGGCGGACACTTCTTATTCTTTTACATTTTTGTCGGCTGGTTTTTTCGATACTTATATACATAGGTTTATATGAAAGTATGTATACATATGCAGTGCGGGCAACGCTCTCGAAAGTTTTTTCAAAACCGTTTTTGCCCTCGTGTGACATCATAAGCGTGACAATGGCGTTAGTATCCGCCATATTACCAATCTCGCTTAGGTTATTTTTACAAAAATATCCGTGAAACTAGTCGTGGTATACCTATGCTATACATGCACTCAACAATTTTTGAATGCCATGCATGCATGTATACATAGTATACAATGCCAAGAAAATATGTACCAATGGGGTGTCTTTTTTTTTTTTTTTTCGTTCAACAATTTCTCTCTTTTTTCATATAGTTTCGATTCTATTCGCTGTATATACCAAGTCCATCAATGAATGGACTTCTACCTTTGTTAATATGGACTACACCGACGACGTATTAGGTATATATGTATGTATTTATTGTCAAGGTCTAGCCAAAAGTCCAGTTGAGTAAAAGATTGCACAACAGTTCTTGTCCAAGTCTTTTGAGTGCAATTTTATTTTATTATTTTTTTTTTCTATGCAACATTTGCTGCAATGTATTTTCAAATGCACACATTCTTTGGATACTTGAGTGTCAAATGGTTCACAAATATTGTGTTATACAATGGAATGTAAAGCAATATGGACTATATTCCAAGTTTTAGAAGATTTTTAACGAGAAGAAAAAGAAAACATTATAAGCTTTTAGAATTTTCCATCTGCACATTTTCTGAAGGTCTTGTTATTTGTTAGTAGTCAAGAAATTTTCTTTTGTATTTGTGATTAAACTTGGCGCATGTCTTGAGGAAATAAGGTTATCGTTAGTAGAAGGAAAATAAATAAAATACTAGAGATAAAAAAAAATGAAATGTTATAACCATTTAAATTTTATTTTATTATTTGCTAACTGCATAATCTGATAAAATTATATGCACGAAATCATATAAGGCACGAGCGAGATCATGTGTTGGCTGCTCACGTGCAAAGAAAAATGGAGTAATTATACACACGCAAAAACAATTCTACTCAAGTCAATGAACTTGTGTATTCATTCTATTTTAATTATGTAATTTTTAAAATTTTATTTCATATCTCATTCTTTTAAGTATCAAATAAACTTTACTACAATAAACTTCAAGTTTTTTTTAATGAGTTTAATGCAGACATTTTTTTTTCTAGATTTACTGTTTAAATATATAAATATACTAAATACGTATTTAACAATTACGAAAAAGCGAATTAAAAAATTTTAATATCAAGATGCTTTCATTAAAAAATATTCCTCTCAATTAGGATTACAATCTTTTCTTTTAATTATAATTTTTTTTTACAATTTAAATTTTCTCCAATTTATTTATTATCTAAATTAGATTCAATTCTGATATCTTGGAATCAACTCTTATATAGTTGCAATATGTATGGACAGTGTGCCCTGCTATCAGAGGTGTACATTACAAACCACACGAGCAAATGTTATTAATGGGGATCGGGTGCAATGATGCTATGTATTACACTGGAGTATATTTATACAATAGCCGATGTTTGCAATTAGGCCAAAGCGAGTGACCAAAGAGAAACAGGGCTAAAAAGGTTGCTTGAATTAATTTAAATAAATCAAGACCTACTACGTTGATATCAGATATACATTCCATGAACTTGACACTAATTCGTGTACTTAATTAACCTCTATTATTGCAAGCACCTCAGTTAAATTTATGGCACTGCTGAGACAGCGTTATTCGATATATTCTTATAAAGGAGCGAAAATGCAAAGACTATTATTCGCTTTCCATTTAATTTAAAGTCATAGGCGATGAAGAGTAATATCATATAGAAGATTTGAATTCAGTAAAATTTATTATAGATGTTATTCTATGTGTATGAAAAAAATTGGTGGCTGAAATAAGAGTATTTTAGTCTTATATTGGTATATTCACTTGAAAGTGAATGGAAAAATGCAAAAAAAAAAAAAAAAAAAAAAGGGCTCAGCCGGGATTTGAACCCGGGACCTCTCGCACCCAAAGCGAGAATCATACCCCTAGACCACTGAGCCAGGATACCATATAAACTATGAAAGACATTAATAAAATATGTTTTTTTAATGTAAATAAATATTGTTTAAAATCATAATTTTTTATATAATTTTATTAAAAATAATTTTTTAAATTAATTTGAATAGATTTTTTTAATATTTACCATTCTGTGATACTTCATATGGATAATAATAAGTACTATCAAAAATATGAAAACAACCTGATCAAAAAACTACACTCGAACAAATCATTTCTAATAGCCAGACTACACTTCATCAAATATGAAAGCCCATTTAAACACAGTATTCAAGAAGCAAACAGAATAAAAAGAACAATTAAAACCATAAACAAAAAACTTCACAAGGAATTTGCTAAAACAGTCACAGCTTATTGGGCAGCTTTGAGCAAGAGCATTAACTACAAGGATTCAAACGAATTTTTCCCGAAAATTAATAGACTATTCAGAACACGACAGGCAACAACAATTGATAATTTCAAGCTGGACATAAACAAGAACGAATTTAACATAATGATGGGGAAAAAATACCCGCAACTAGTCGACAATAATGAGCTAAACGCAACAGAACCTCTCATCAAATTGGAAATAATTGGAAAGTATCTAGAAAGCATCAACTCGCCCAGATATACGAACATAAACACCCCAACGAAAGATTGGGCTGACAATATAGCCAAAAACTTAATGAATATAAAAAATAACATGAGAAGAAATAACGCCACGTTTGCAACATTTACACCTGAAAACCCAGCGCACGATCCAATACAAAAGGAAAATGAGCCAAAATATCTGTTCTCATACATAGAAATAGCAAATATAATGAGAAAACTAAAGAACAAAACTTCAACTGGACTGGACAATATTCCGGCAATAGTTTTGAAAAATTTACACACCAGTATAATAATAGAGTACACAATTATTTTCAACAATGCAGTCAATCAAGCATACTACCCAAACAGATGGAGAGAAGCTAAGGTGTTACCTATACCAAAAAAAGACAAAAACTTGGAAGAGCCACAAAGCTACCGACCAATCAGCTTAACATCTAACGTTAGTAAAATATATGAAAAATTAATCAAAAAACAATTACTACAGCATACAGAAAAACACAATATCATCCCACACAACCAATTCGGCTTCAAAAGTAAAATCTCCACAACACACGCACTTCATAAATTCACCTCCGATATTAATAATTATCTTCACCATGGTTATGCCATTGGAGCTGTACTACTCGACCTTGAAAAAGCGTTCGATTCAGTATGGAAAAATGGACTGATAGCTAAAATGAACAAATATAAATTCCCTACTGGTCTTACTCTATTAATAATGGACATGATTCAAAATAAAACATTCAGAACTTGGGACGGAACAAACCTCTCTGAAAAAACATTCAAAATAACTGAAGGATTGCAACAAGGTACAGTGACATCACCAATACTTTTCAACATCTACAATAGTGAAATAATAAACTTGTTTGGGTTAAATGAAACGGACAAACTCCACTCAATTGCATACGCGGACGACTTAATCATATATAAAGCAGACAATGACATCGACAAAATTCAATCGAACTCTCCAAGAAACTACAGACAATATCAACCAATATTACAAAGATTGGAACTTAAAAATTAACCCAACGAAATGTGAAGTCATCTTCTTCAGAAAACCAGTTAAACAAATAAAATATTCTTCAATTAAAAAAATTAATAAAGTTCAAATAACTGCTCTAGACGTGCACACCAATCAAACAATAACAATACCCAAGAAAAATTCTGTTAAATATCTGGGAGTCCATTTTGACCACTTATTTAGAATGAATAAACATCATATTATTCAACTAAATAAAGCTAAAGAGAACTTCAAGAAAAATTCACGCATCTTTTATAACACCAGCCTGGAATACAAAGCAAAATTAATATGTTATCAGCTTCTAATTCGTCCAATAATAACCTACTCAACACCAATTCTATGGAATACCGGATCAACAATCATTGAAGAACTAAGAAAATTTGAAAGAGGTTGCCTAAGAGCAATTCTAAGAGCACATAGAACAAAAGAATCTAATTATAAAAAAAGGACAAAAAATAAAACTATATATAATAGAGCCAATATCCCTAGGATTGATATCTTCATGCTTAAATTAGTTAGAAGATACTTTTCCAAGTTAGATGAAACAAACAACACACATATTAAAGAAATAGCTAACCAAAACGAAGAATTATCAATAGAGATGATGAAAAGTGGATACTTGACTCCAGAAACCTTCATGTTTTGTGATAAAATCGGGGTCATCCAAGACCAAAATAATGTCCCAATTATTTACCATAAGAAAAGACATTCAACAAATAAAAAAATCACCATCAACAATGAAGAATACAACAATGACATGTTAACATTTTCAACAGCAATGGCAAACAGAGACATAAAGGATACGGATCGACTATCAACAAAGTACAAATGGCTACATAAAGACGCCAAACATATAGACGAATTAAGAAGAAGAACAAAGAAAAAAAATAACTAATTGATAGATTAGTAATAAAGATGTCATAACTGTATAAGCAAAAACCACAGCAAATACTGACAACCTATAAGTTCAAGTTTGTACATAGGTGGATATGAGACTGATTCTCTCATATGCACTACTGTAAATAGTAAATTTAAGTCCCTAATATTAAGCTCCCGTTATACCTTTCCTATATCCCAAACATCCTTCGCACCCCAACCACCCTAGAATAAGCCAAAAAAAAATCATGAAAGTTAGATGTTTTTTGTTAAGATCATTAAAAATTTTTTACATCTCGAATCAAAGATACTGTCGTAGCCAAAATGTTAAGCTAATCCTAAAGAATAATATTCTAAATAAAGACTGAACTCCAATGTATTATTAATAATATAAAATAAAGTTACTTAGGTAGATCTATTAAAGTAAGATAGCCACTAAGTGTTAGCTCATAAGGAAAAGCAGATTTGTAAGAAAGTTTGAACTGCTTCAATGTAATAATGAACTATGATAAAATAAACTTCCTTTTTCAAACAAAAAAAAAAAAAACCACTGAGCCAGGATACCATATAAACTATGAAAGACATTAATAAAATATGTTTTTTTAAACAAATTTACATTGTTTAAATATATAATTTTGTAGAATTTTATTAATCATAACCCACAATTCACGCATTCCAGCCTTGAAAATAAAGTTTAATTGATATGCTACCAGCTGCTAATACGTCCGATAATCACATATGCAACACCTATACTATGGAATACAGGTCCAACAATAATAGAACAACTTAACAAAGTCTTATTTCGTCAAAAACTATCAAAAAGCATTGAATTAAAAATAAAAAAATAAATTTATATGAAAAACTATTTTTTTTTATCAATTATAATGCGTTGATAACACGTTAAATGATATAATAGTGGACTTTCATGTGAAGAGTGAGTTGCTCATTGGACTTAAGGCTTGCGTGAGCGTTAATATATTTACTACGTATTATGAAATTTCCATCATAAATGTTTGTAGAATATGATAAGTGTATAAACCTAACGTTACACGCGATGGCAATCACATTTTATGAACAACTTGACGCTTAAACCACGTGCATGGTTAGTGCTTAATATTATATTCAGGTCAACTGTAAAATAACCGTATCATTTCCATTGATATTCATTACAGACGAAGGAAATTATTGAAATATTGAAAATAAATATAAATTTATACGGTGATACATACAAAAATTAAACATAAAATATTATTGTTATATCTGAATAGTAATTTTATTCTGTTATTTTCTTTTAGGTAAGAATTTTTTTTTTTCTACCTAAAAAAAAAATATCTACATTCAGGTGTGAGAAACATGAAAAATAATATAAAGTCGAAATAAATTAGTGCAGTTATTTATTAGACGGTAATAAATAAAAACAAATGCTGAAACAGACGTTAAAATTTTTCTCATTATATTTTATACACTTAACAATTTTTTCTACATGATGAATAATTTATTTTGTATTTTATATAAACGGAAATTTTATTAATTGAATTGAGAGTTATAAAAAGATGAGAATAAAAAAAAGTTTTGCAGTTATTACTTTAATGACCAGATTGTTGAGCAGTTGTAGCAGTATAAATGAGGGAGGAGAAAAAAATTTAAAGAAAAAAAAATGCTTCTAATTATATCTACCATCGCGTTTCGCGTTCTAATTCCACTTCAACCTATGTGCATTTGCTAGTCCCCTCTTCCAATTTGTCACAATCAGCGGCGTGAAATCGCCACTTAATTTTTGGCACCACTCCATGGTCCATAAAAAAAAATATAGAAAAAACTTGCATCAACCATAATCCCCTTTTGTTCCATTCGATGACAATGTGATAAAAATTGAAAAAAAAAAAAAATATATTAATACTAAAGTGTCTTCCATCATCTGCATCATCAAAAGGTCTTGAAATGTGACCGGTTTTTTGCCTGCACATTTATATTTTACCTGGTCACGTAGTGAAAACAAAAAAGAAAGAATTTTTTAAAAGTTTCTTAAAAGTCTTTTTGTTTTGTAAAATTTGTTAACGTCAATCTTTTAATATTTCTATGCAATTCACCACCCTATTAAGATATAATCATTATAACGCCTTGAGAATATGTACCAAAATAGTTATGGACATTTTACCTTTTAACGGCAGGTTAACGCGTCAATGATTAGATCTTTAATATTCTTATTCACCATACTTATATTCTATACTTGTCTATCTATCTCTCATTCACTTGCATATTGTCTTCTATTTCTCTTCACATTTACAACGACAACTTTTATCTTCACTGTATATATAACCTGCACTTGCGTCGAGTCACCACTACTAATCCTTATTTAACCCAAACTATCAGCGATCGGACTTTAGGATTAACTCGAACTGCTTTTGTTGCTGCATTTAGTTTAGTTAAAAATACATATACCATAAAAGGTGGCGCTTCCTTATATAAATTCAAAACTTATACATGACATTGTGTCACTTAGAGCCTTTTTGAATTCTATCAACTCATTTTCATCGAATATATAATACACATATATACTTAGAAGGTATACATAGGAAAAACTTTGTGTTAAACTTTTGAATTTTCGTTCGCATATATTATTTTTCTTTTTCTCGTAGAGTCGTAGAATTTTTGTCAATGTGGTTGGGGTATACGTATAATATATATGTATGCATATGTATATTGTATATGTATATGTGTTTTATCGATTATTTTTGTATGCGGTTTGCTTATTCAATCTCTTTCTTTTCACATTCGCGTCATCCATCGTTTTGTCTGATACATCGCGCTCGTTTTGTATATTACGATGTGTCAGGAGTAGGTGATGCCTGTAGGGAATATGTCTCAGATGGCTTTGTAATGGAAATTGAGTGAGGCGAATAGTGGAATTTGCGTTGGGTTGAAAAGTGAAAATTCACATGGGATAAATGCAATTTTCCAAGTAGCATCAGCCTTAATATATATGTACAATACATATAAACGTGTGGGCATAATTTTTTTTTTTTCGTTATCTAAAATGGTAGATATTAAACAGACTCTTCATTCTTTTATCATGAATTTGTTCTTTATATGTTATATTATTTAAAAACAAAAATTTGAAACAGTTACAAAAATTTTTATGCTTTTTTTGCTTGTCATTTCCACCAATGGAAAAAAATTCTTTCACATTCAAATTTTTCATATTATAATTTTTCCTTTGCACTTTTACATTATTCTCTTTATTCATAAATTTTTTTTTTTTGAGCTTTTTATATTTAAAGTTGATTTTCCGGTAAATTTAATTTCCACTATATTTTCGCAATTGAAAAGTTATTTTTTCGCTTTTTCAATATCATTGAATTTTCAATTGCAAATACGATTAGTATTACATACATATATATACACACACAAACGTTTAAATAGTATTTATATTGATGTGAGGTCACTGAGTATTCGATTTCTTCACGATATTCACGAATATTGAGTGCAAAGTAACTTACCCAGTCGTGCAATTTTTTTTTCCCACTTCAATTTTCTTCTCACCTCAATTTTCACGCAACAGGAATAATCTTGATGAAATTTCTTCGCTTATTCCTGCATCTAGAATCTTGAATGCAGAATATAAAGAGAAAACGAGTATTCCATTTATACATACATATATACATTTCTAAATATATATACCATGTACGAGTTGCAGGCTATGGGGAGACGATTTCTCATGGGATTCAATCAATGAAATCGCTTGTTAAGCATATAGAGTGCCACTCGTTGGTATTTGTGTGGTATATACATACGAACAAACAAAAAAATTAGTTGTAGATACTGGCAGCAATTTATCGACGCATTAATTCGAGCAAATATTTATTAATCATTTAATTATAAAATAAAATATACTTAATTTAGATTTATCATGAATATTAAAAATCTGAATTAAATATATAAATATTTTAATTTTAAATTCTATGTACCTATAGATAATTTAAATATATACTTGTATGCGTTTTTTTTATTTTATTATTAACAATGATAATATAAAAGAAGGATATTAAGAGTAAATAAATGTCAACAAGGTCGTTAAATTATTTTCTATTCTTAAAAGGGTCATAGAGGCAGAGGTAGGCACATGGGTATAAAATTTTTTATTTACTCGAACCCTTTTTCATACAGCAAAGCGTCAAAGTTCGTTAGTGTGATATTTGCATAATTTTTATAGTTCCAGTCTTTTCATATGTGTATACATGAGCATGTATATAATTTAGATAGGGTAAAGTTGAGAGAATAGATGAAGAAAAAAAGTTAGTTCCTGATATGTGTGTTCATGAAAAAAAAAATTTGTCCACTTATGTTTATGTTAATTTTATCTTGTGAGTGAAACCAATCGTGGTGTTAAATCAAAAAGGTGTGTGTGTGTGCATTTATACATTTATCATGGAGGAAAATATAATATTAATTAACGTACGTTCTTCATATAATCTACGTCATTTATATGTATAAATGAATATACGCTTTGATGTGGTGCAGTATTTCTGGTCGATAAATAAATAATCCACCACGAATTTTATTAGGGAACAATTTGTATTGTTGCATATTGCCAATTAGTTACAGAATTTCACTGTTACTTTTATTTACTTTTTGATTTTTAATAGCTACATTGGTTTTGGTGTTATTTGAGTTTTTATAAATGAATTTAATGAGACTTTAAAAATTTATAATTACATTCGTGTAGGTATATTTACATTTGAAATAGATTAACTTTTGAAAAGTGATATTTAAAAACACTAGAGTTTTGATGAAAAACTTGAATTTTAGATAAAATGACAGATTAATTTTAAATACGATGCAAACTAATTTATGAAATTATTTTACGTTTAGCAACATATTTAATTAAAATTCATAGTGTATGTATAATGTATATATACACAAGTTTGTTTTTCACCATTTACCAACTATTCAACAGTTATATATATATGTATAATGCAATATAAATAATTCATACACATGTTTAACTGTCTTGTAATTAAATAATTTTCACATTGGAATAATTTTAGTTCCAACATTTGTTACTTACTTTGTAACTTTCAGTGTTTTCTTTTTTCTCTCTGGATTTTATTACAATTGTTTGATATCATCGTAACAATGCGCCACAAAGGACCGAACCTGGTATAGAATTTCTATATGGAATCTGGTTGAATAACGTTGAAGAAGCTATAAGTACTCTTGAAAAAATAGCAGTTTCTGTTATTGCATTTTCATATTTCTCCTTCAAACAAACATCTAATAAAATTATTTAATCTTACATTTACTTTTACTTGAATCATTCTTCTATCATTTTATTATATATATAGTAATATCAACGCATTTACAATGCAATTTTATTTTAAATACAATTATGCTTTGCAATAATTTGTATTGTTTTTTTTTCTACCGAGTTCAGATTAAATTTTGTGTTTTAAAAGTATATAACGTGTAACGTTTAGAATGGCGTGAGGTCAACAGAAATACACAGAGGTGCACTGGCCTACATCTGTCCTACTCTCTATGACCTATACGACTATATAGTTATATTAAACTATAGATATACCCATAAGGGCATGACATGCAACGCAATAAATGTTGTGTCTCACGAACATAAGTGCTTGTCACGAGAGAGAAGTCAACGATTGAGAATTTAGTACCAAACAGAGATCGTAATTTGATTTCGTAACAAGGACATTGTACAAAGTTCTTGAATATATATGTATGTACATGTATATATATAAAATCTGTGAAGCATGATTGATTGAAATCTATTACATATTGATGAGCCCATTTGGTTTTGGTAGATTACAAACAATAGATACGAAAACAAGAATTTCGATAATTGATTAAGTCTATTTAAACGTCAGTTTATATACTGTTGCTCAATTCGGAATCAAACTCTCTAAAGAGCCAATTGGAATTCTAGAGATCGTATTCTCTCATTCAGTAGAGGTCTCAATTTGCCCAAGTGTCCTTTCAAATTGTATCAACTCATCTACGAATAGTATATATTTAGCTAAATATAAATTACAACTCGATGAAATATATCAGTGATTTAGAAATAGTAAATTATTATTTTATGTTTATGAAATAATTTTCATTCTTTCATTCCAAATACAATTGTGTGTTGATGAATAAATGTAATAAAAATTACAGGAGTACAATTTTTAATTTAGGAAATTCAAATTTGATATTAGTTCTTTGGAAAAAATATGCAAAAATTCAATTTTCGTGGACATTTCATGTAAATTTGTGTATTGAAAAAATGAATAGAAATATTGAAAGTGAATTGAATGAAATGGAATTACATTTAAATTTAAATATGAATTAAATACAAGTACAAGTGAATATTATTTTTAATTATACAAACGTGAATATTATTTCTTTCGTTCTGTATTTAAAGTAATTTCAATTCGAGTACTCTACATTTTTTATACAAATGAACAGCGAATTTCACTTCATTGTTTTCTTCGTGTTAAACACAAATGAATGCCGAATAAGCTACTTGTAATGCTAGGGATAACGTTCGGGGACAAGGGTGAAAAGACAAATATATATACGTACGATAGTCAGAAGAAGAAATAGTATAAGCAATTCAGCATATTAACTGCAGTCATTAAGTGATCCACTAAGACTTTCAAGTTTTGAGGAGGAGGTCGAGTGGAATGGAGGTGAACTCCAATTGTCTTCAAGTGTGTATGTATATATATATCAAGAGAACAATAGCGTTCACCTTGCATCAGCTTATACGTATATATAAAGGTTTGAGAAATATTAAGTGGAATAAAATGATCTACTCCAGAGAATTTATCGAGCATTTTTCTAGCATAATAAAGAAAAAAAAAATGTCAATTATCACTCAGTAAAATTTCTTTATTAATTTGTATTTCTCATTACTTTATTTTGCTATTTATAAAATAATTTATTTAAATAATGTCGAGAGAATCTGGCAACTATTTAATAAGATTTGTCAAAATGAAAAAACTCTTTTCATCATGAAACATATTTGACAACCTGTGGGATTAAAATGTTGTTTTTTTTTTTTTTCATTCTTTCTTTTTCGTTTCTTTCTGTGAGTCTGTGCGGATTTTTCCTCTATATGTATACGCAAGTGAGTGGCTTGAGGGTATGTATATACATACATATCGGGGGATCCCTTTGATCGAGTGACAATGTCGAGCTGTCCAACCGATGCGGTTGTCCCATATCCCAACTGTTGACGCGTGCACCAGAAAACCTCTAATCCACGTCGCTCACGAAAGTCGCATTGCTTTTTACGTTTATCCTATATGACATGGTTGACATTGTCATTATATTGTGTACCTTCAAATAAAGTGATGATTGAAAATAAGGAAATTGAGATGAAGAGTATTTGGTTAAAAGAGATCGTTTTCCTGATCGCGTGCCCTATGGATATTTGTTCCACTACAATTTATATATTGAGAGATATTCAATGTACATATACATATATATATATATAGGCATGTATATGCATGAATATTATATATGTACATATAATATTTATACCTGATGATGAAGAGAAAAAAAAGTTTTTATACTTGTTCTCACTGTTGTTGGATAATTTTTGTTATTTTATTTTTTATTCCATTCGATTGATTGAAACGACAGTTAAAAAGATTAGTGAACAATGCAAAATGTGATATCGTTTCTTCTCAATAAAGCTCTTAAGATCGAATCTTTTCTTTTACTTTTTCTTTTCAAATACTTTAGAAGACTTCAACTCTTCTAGATTTCCTAAAATGATTGTGATTATATGATACGTGCTCTATCAATATTTTAACCCGTGAAAAAAGAATGAATAAACGAAAAATAATATCTTTTTATTATTTTTTTTTTTAAATTTGAAATCTATAAAGGGTAATAATAAATTTATAAAATTTAAACTGTATTATTAAACTTGAAAATATTTTTAAAATGAAGAAAAATACATTAAATTCTATTCAATATATATGAATATATTTTCTCCCTCTGCCTTCAATATATATATTTGAAATTATTCTTATATATACATATGTTTATATATGTTCGATAAATACATTAAATCGCCGGGGGTAGAAGAAATACGGTTATAATTTTTCGCTTATAATCCCGTCAACAATACTGAACCTAAATGCAAAGAATACGTGTGTGCTCACACAACCCCCATATACATTCGTATATATATACACAGTAACGATAACTGAATATAATAACTCTAACCCCGTTTGTCCAAAACGTGTAAACGATCCGTCGGACTAGACCTAAGCAAACTTTTCATTCTAAAAATAAAAATAAAAATTATTCGAACAATCGCCAACAGAAAATCACCAAAGGCGCGCATCAAATATTTTTCAATAAATGAAAAAAATATATAATAAATACCTATTTTTCTTTTATATTCACTCACATAGATTCATTTATATAATATATCTATCGGTGGAAATAAATATATATACATAATATTTGTTTGAAATAAATCTTTACTTGGCTTATTTAAGATAATAGTAAAATATATCGAAGCAAGAGCAGAATATAAAATGCTTCAATTCATCAGTTGACGTACATAGGAGAAAATAGGAACTCAATGAGAATGAATGGTCGTCGTTGGTTGATAAATATATGTGTATGTGTACTAGTAGTTTTAGTCTTGCATTTATCGTTTCAGGTTTTTAGTCCCTGCTTTGTTGGCAAAAAGTGATGTGCGCTACTGTACTATCCCCTAAACTAAATGTGTGCTCAAGTACTTATGATGCCCAATAAAGCGTCAGGGAGAATGAACAGTGAAGCAGTATAGAGTTGAAGAAATATACTGGTGATGATGGTGGTGGTGGGATTAATTCGTGGCTTGGTAAAACCCCCGAGTCGACATTTGTCTGTTATGTATATATGTATTTGTATATAGTGCAGTGCTCGGGGATGAAACCCCTGCTACCATGCGAATGTACATGCGAATGTTAATGAGCACATGATACTTATTGGTGAGAAGTTTGTGAATATGAGTAGAATATTAATTTATTAGGGATTTTAAATATTCAAGAAATTTTTTTACTCTGATGATATTTAAATATATAAAAAATTCGCGGATTTTTTGTTGATAATTATATTTATTCAAAGTTTTAATGAATTAAATATATTTATTTTTTTAAATTTTAATCAGAAGTTTTTGTCATGAATTATTGCTTTGGAGTTTTAATATTTGAATAATTAATTTATGTATACGTGATTATGATTGTAATTATTTTAATGTGGATTGATAGAGTTGCATAACAAACAAAATGAAAGGATATAATAATTTATATAATATTATAGTCAATTTATCGTTGGAAGTATAATGGTTTAAAAATTTTTAATAATCATCTATTTTCAAGGAAAAATTTTTACCACTTTCAATTAACTCATCTTCAAGTCTCTTTCATCTATACGAAATTCTCCAGGATTCCAATAATAGACACCATATTATACGCGCACTTATTCTCTGTGTATAGTCACTGGCTATTAAATGAAAAATTAATGCTCAGTCGCAAGAGAATGAGAGAACGAACCAGGTCACAGTGGTCATACAATATTAATACATTCTAGCAAACTGCTGCTCTAAAGAACCAGCAATAGTTCATCCAGATGATGCGTCTATCTTCCTCTTTTGCTACTGTCACACTGTCTGTTTAATTATTGATGTTAATTATTCAAAAGCATTTGTAATAATACAAAAAATTATTACCATTCTAAAAAAATAATCTCATATCAATTATTATTTAATTAGAATTTAATGCATATTGTTAGCTTTAATAATGAATTGATGTTGAAATATGAGTTAATTAATTTATTAAATAATTGATTAATTTATAAATTAATTATATGAGTTAATATAAAATCGATAATTTGGTATAATTTCTCATTCGTTTGAAAAAGTATTTGATATTAACAATAAAATTGGCTTTTCTTCTATACATATCCTCGCATTTAATCTTCACTAGGATTATAAGACTTAATTGCAACTAATTTAGATCATTTTGATTTAATCCAATCGAGTGTTTAAGATATATATATATGTCCTCGAGTGAATTGAACCACACAATAAGGCAGAAAGGAAATGGTGAAAAAAAATATATAATAGAATAAAAAGAAAAAAACATTGGACAAGAGTAGTAAAAAGAGTCGTAATTAATCGGAGAATTGGGATTAGTAAATGGTCAAGCAATTTTCCTAAATCAGTTCAATCGAGATTGGTTTTTTTTTTTTCATTTGCAGATTATCACTCTAGGAATTCACCAGTTTGGAAAATGTCATTTATTATTGAACGCGTAGACTGTCGAATAAAACATAAAAAATATTATAAATCTATACTTACATATGAAATATACATGCTCACTAAATAATTAATTCGTGGATGTATAATAAACTTTGCATGATCTCTTTGTACAATCGCGAACATTTATAATTGCATTGGTCATTGGGAATCCAATATTAATTATGGATATATCTAATAATCACTGATGATAATAATTATAATCCGCTTTTGTGATTATAATCCTATTGTTTAATTAATTTCACAGTGTTATCATCTTGTGGATAATAAAATTTTTAATACTCTTAAATACACACATGTATATCAATAAATAATAAAATTAAATAGAAAATTTTGAAACTTGAGAACTATTAAAAAGTAATTTTAGGAAATGTCATTAAACAAAGAGACCCCAAAATTTACAATATGAATCATGACTTTTGTCAATGGTGTCCCAAGTTCAATTGACATTTTGACTTTGTAATAGGCAGGGGGGCTTAAACCCGCGGCGATGTCCATCATCAGTATATATACTCCAAGGTAAACCTTATTTTTCTATAGGTATATAGGTAAATTACGTCACGCCTCATGGGGGCCAGGTATCTGCCAGGTGTCGATGTTGGCTGTGCATTGGCAGGTCCAAAAACGGCGGCAACACGATATTTTATCTATTTTTCTTTTCTTTCTCACTTTGTGCTCTCACTCAGAAGCTAAACTATACACTCTCTCTCTCCCTCTCTCTATACATACATATATATTCTTATTCATACAAATATAAAATGATTTTACGAGCGTGACCAGCTCGTCCATTACGATTTTCTCGGTTTTTTTCTCTTCTTTTTTACAAAGTGTGCTCCAGTGTATTTGTGTATGTGTGTCTGTGTGTGAGTGTGCCCAAGGGCCTATTTGCTGGTGCTGCTGGTATTGCTGGTATTCACTGACATCGGGTCCTTCCACTCTTACGAGTTACCTTTGTCGGTGTGAAGTCTATTTGCCAGGGTTTGACAAATTAGAGGCAAACGTGGATGCTTTTACGCAAGCGCGAAAACATAGTTATTTTTTGGTTATAGGAAAAATACATATATATATACATAAATCCAACTATATTTACTACCAGGTGGTCTTGAAAAATTTTCTTCGAATTATCTATTCAATTTACAAAGTCAAATATTTTTTATATAATTTATTTATTCATTAATTAAATTTGATAATTCCTAAACTGATGATTATTTCTTGGTAAAAATTTAATAATGACTGTGATTTATAGATATATATATATGAAGATTTATATATGAATAATTGATTATTATTAGGGGAGAAAATAAAAATTATTAAATACACTCGATCGACTGCGGGATTAATTTATTAATGTGGTATAATTTTTCTGCAGCTGCGTGTAGAATATTATTCTACCGATCATCTTCAACAAATTATATAGATGAAGGGAAATGCTAGAATTATAGAAAGAAAAATGACAATAATATATCTGAAGAAATGTCTACACGTATGATTCTGCCCCTATATGATTCGACACGCGCCATTCTTTGTGGTAGTTTATAATATTATCGTGTGTATAGCGCTTGAACGATTTTCCATGGGCCCTCAAAAACACTTTTGCGCAAATTTACGTGTGAGTATTTGCGCCTTGAGTGATGTCAAAGAGGCAAAGTTTATATATACATCGAGGGGTAGAATGAAAAAATAAAATATACCTATGTATAATATATACTTAGATGAATGTAATAATGTAGTGAAGTGAAAAAAGCATACTTGAAGCTGTGTGACAATTCTCCTGTGGCAGATGTCTCGTTGGTTTCACGGTCAGTCGTTCCACTTGAACGTTCTATATTCCTTTCTCACTGCTTCTTCTTTTACTTCTTCTCATTCTCGTGTCGCCTTACATTTTTGTTCATTCATTGTATATAAATCCCTTTGGAGATATTTTTTTTTCTTCTTTCTTTTTATTTTTATTTTCTTTTTATATTTTCCGCCACTACTGTGAGGTCCTGCAGTTAGTTTAAAAGTCCAGCACGACATTGCAAAATTTTTATTCACTTAAAATATTCGTCGACGTCGCATCAGAAATTCCCCGGAGATCGATTTTTCATATCAATGTCGTTTACTGATGGCACAAAAGTGCATAAATATATTTACTGTCTGAAAATTGAAATTTTATGTAGAGTAGTTTTGAAAATGAATATTTATATAGTATGTCAAATAATTATTTTGAATGATTATAGAAAGAATTTGTTTGTAATTAAATTTTTGTATATTTATTTGATTACATTATTCGTTTATGTGCTTTGTTGTAATTATAATATATGAATAATAAACATTTTCAATGTTTAATTCGATGTACAAACTTGTGCAATGAAGCAGAGGTTTGTACAAACAGTGAGCAAGAATTCAATTAATTTATATTTATTATTTATCCAAAGTAAATATAGAGAAAAAATTATTTATATAATACAGGCAATTTTCCAATGAAATTTCCTCCAATGTTTATTTGCCCACTCGAACATTTGAACATTGATCTGTATTTAGTTGAAGAGAGATAATAAATAATTCCATTGCCATAGTAAATTCCACATCAAACATCAAATTCTCTTTCAATATCCCTTTTGATATTGGTTTTCATGATTACATTTCATTGAACATTCGGACAAGGTTTAAACGATCCACATGTGTGAATGGTTAGAAATGAAGTTGAAGTTTATCCCCTGTTGAAATTAACTTAGAGTAAAATAGTTTAGTTTCACATCGAAATCATTAAAATTTCATATAAAATCAATAATTATCGTTTGGTTTATATGTCCTTGGAGACTTGAACGCCTTTTAGTTAAAGCAAAAAGATATACTTTTCTTATTTCTATTGATATTCTATATACCACCCTCACTGTCGAGTTTAAATTGTCGTTCTCTTATTTGGTGGGTTAAACCTGAAACACGTGTCACGTGAGAAAAACTCCTTAGATATATATCTTTTGTTGTCTAACATATAATAGTGAAGAAACCAATCCCAAGGTGAATATTACAACGGTCCTCTCAATGCATTTTCTTTTATTGTGAAGAAAAATCCATAAACCACCGTAACAACGATCCCTCCTCAATCCCCTTAACTGTATTATATTATACACATACCTATAACATTATAACTTACATACAGACACACACAAAAATAAAGTCAAAAGGCGAAAATATATATATAAATATAATAATAGTAAAGTAAAAGATGCCCATTGAATACTCGTAGTAAAGTGAACTGGACAGATGGTTGGAATGGAGTAGTATGAATTTCATTCACAAAGTCCAACACTCCACTTGGTGACATTGTTACTTGGAGTACCTGTAACCTAATGCGCCACCCCATTACTTCTATTTAAAAACCCACCCTCCAACAGAGCAAGAGAGAGACTGGACGATGGGCAAGTTATATAGAACGTAAAATTCAAATTTTTACGGACATCTATGCCCTATGGTGTGTTAGCCCCCCCGAGTAGTTTTTGCACTTTTAAAATTGACAATATATATAAAGAAAAATGGACTTTCAGGGACTTTATAGATTGTTCATTGATCGTTTTCTCATTTTTCAGAAGGCACTTCTTCGTTATATATTTTTTTTTTCGTATATACCTACTTCAAACACTTGAAATGTTTTTCCTTGCATTTTTAAAAAGGATATATGTAGAAGAAGAAGAAGAAAGAAATTGAGTGAACGAGTGTAGGTCACTTCATTCAAGTACATTGCATGTATAGGTATATAACTATATAGGAATTATACTTATATACTTGAAAAGATGAATGAACGTGTTTGTGTGACGTTCACGTTTATTTTGAGATTGGTATTACGAATAAACAGCGGGTGATTTTAGATAGAAAAATAAAATAGTGAATGTTTAAAATTTGATTTTTGTTAAACATTCCAAGAAATTAGCGTATTATTATTATTATTATATTTTGTTTCATAATTTTTTTAGGGTTGTTGTAATAAAAAAAAATAAATAGATAAGAGTAGAAAATGTATAGAGTCGAGAAAAATAAAATATGATGTGAGAAAACGGATGATGGGATTTATATAAAATTGGATTAACATGTAAACATGTATTGTATGTATGTGTGGTCACGATTTTTCGTTTTATGATTTCATGAAATAGTAGCTCAAGGGGTCACCATAAATTTTTGTGACTGTGATATATCCCTGCGGTATTTTTTTTTTTTTGTTTTTATTTTTAACACAAATAAAAGTTTAGATGGAATATTATATTCTTTAATTAACCAAACTATTTCATATAAGGGAAATTATTTATCATTATTTAAATATATTATACATATATGTGAAATATATTTTGAATGAAAAAATTCTTTGGAGGAAAAATTGATCAATAGAAAATAGTTGAAAGTATTTAAATCATCGTCGTAAATATAATTTATATTATTATAAAGAATGAAACGTAAGAAAAAAATTTAAGTGGGCGTGGGTGAATTTTTTTTTTAGTATTGTATTGCGAATATTACATTCACGCACTGTTATATACATATACTGGACCTTTTATTTGTCGTATATATATATATTCATATGTTTAATACCTCGAGAGACTTCTTGGCGACGCGCAGTCTCGCTTTGCCGATCGTAAATCTCGATTTGTCGACGTTTCTTTAGCCCCCTGCGGTTCTATTCGTTTGTTAATATACAGACATGTATACATTTTTATATACACTACATATATTTGTGTTGGTCTATGGTCTTCTATTTGTCGACGAGACTTTCAAATATCGAGGTAGACTCATTCAATAATTCACTCTATAAAAAATTTATAATTTTAAGTTTCACTTTTGAAATAAATTTCATTCAGCATTTAATTATTTATTTTTTTCTAGGAATTATATTTTTTATTAAATTTATGAAAAATATTTATTCATATTTTTTATGTGATATTTTATATGATATTTTTATGTAACATAAACATTGCATATAGTTAATATTATTTCTCGTATTTTCATTTTCATTTGCTCGATGGTGTTTATTTTTTTTATTTTTTATTGCTGCTCCGGGGATTCACTTATATTTCTACCTGGTTGGGATTCTTTCGCGTCGTTAAAAAGGCGCACATTTATATTTATATAATACACATATGTATATATACATATAATATATACTCGCGTCATCATTAAAGCGACCATGTCATTTTTATATATGAAAAAAATTCCAACATTCCTATATTTTTATCGTATAAGATAAATTGTGCGATTTAAAAGTTAATATAGAGGTATATAAAAATAATAAAAGGAAGAAAATAAATAAAAATAAACAAGCACATTAATTTAATTATTATTATTACATCGATAAAATATTTTTCATTAATTTTAAAATAATATTTAAATTGATGATGAATAATTTTTTAATCAATGAAGAATAAGAAAAAAAAAATAAATGACTTGTTATATAATTTTTTTTTCTTTTCTATGCACACATGTATGTGCATCATTATTTGATTTTTTAATTGTAAAATTGTGGGGTGTAGTTTAGGGAGAAACTGACAAGGCGTTTCTGTTGACATTGTCGAGGGTGAAACATCTGGAGCCACGTGTACGAATCTCGAATACCAGAAGCTCGTCATGCTTGCATATTATATAGAGATACTCTCCCCACTGCTTGATGAAATAATTAGTCACGCGTTTGCTGTGCTAACTGTCACCCCATACCTTTCATCTATGTAATAAGTATATATCTATATACATATGTATATAGTCACCACCCCCTGTTTTATCTTTATATATGTCTCTACAAATATTATTAATTCGTTCTAATGAAAATTCATTATGATTTTATAGTTGATGATCATGGATATTACAATTATTATGACAGGAAAAATTTGTGCGAATAAATTTTATAATTTATATTAATTTATTTATATTTTATAAAGGTATTTTATATTTATATAATTGATTATAAAATATTATTTTTTGATGATTGAAAATATTTTGCGTTGATTAATAATTATTTTATTGAATGCTAAATTTAATTTTATATTCATTTGTTTCATAGTTTGACGTGTAAATATATACAAATGGATATGTATATGGTTTGTATTAAAATTTGTCATGAGATATATATTTGTTAGGAAAATTGGTTGGTATGACATTAATTGGCCTCTAGAAATTTCTACCACCCTCACTCTCAGCCTGGAATATATATCAGTGCGGATCAGTTACAAATGAATTCACAAGGGAGTGCTGTACAAAATTTCCTGCGCAAAATAATAATTCCAAAGTATTAAATTAACAGTTTGAAAATTGAAAAATTTTTATTTCAATAATTCATTTTTTTTATTTATTAATTACCAAAAATATCTACACGCACCATATATAAATTACAAACCACACATATATTTATAAGATAAATATTAACAATAACAATACATATAAATATATTTTATATTTTTTTTTCTTTTAATACGAAGTGAAAAAAAATTCAGCAAATAAATATTTTTTATTTCTTGTATTATTAATTTTTTAATTTATATTATGTATGAATTGATGAATTAATAAATTAATTTAACATCTAGGTATAATACATATACGCGTGGATAAATTTATAAATAATTTATAAAATAATACCACCCGTAGTTTTTGAATAATATAAAAATTTGCTTCATCATCGTTCAAATTATCACATCATCCCGAATGAGAATATCTATATCAGGTGGTAAAAGTCATGTATATATATATATATATATAAACTGAATATTTTTAATTGCATGTATTCCATACGTGTGTTACGAACCATATCGAAGCAACAAAAGAATACTGCCGTTCCTTTAATCAAATAATATAATGAAAACTTTGGAAGATGAAAAAAAAAAAAAAAAATTTCTATACAAAAAATTGTCATCATTATATAATATATATTATAACATATATATATATGCATGTATATTTTGGCTGGCAGTTCATATGCTATACCTTGTTAACTATTCAAGGGAAATAAGCCGGTGTCACGATATGCCCATATAACATTGTGTATATGTATAGATCATGTATGTGCATATATAATGTTGTATAGTGTGAGGAAGAAAATGAAAAGTGTGAAAGATAAAATGCGAAATGGAGAATAACGAATAATAGTCGACTGGGTCAAAAGGGGTTCATGACCCGATCACGAGCGTCTCGCGTTTCGGAATATAAATTATCCAGTATAACGATCGTTTTCTCGCGGTATCCAGTCGCAATATTCTAATAAAAATAAAATATGATTTTGATGTTAATATATATAGTTTTATTTTTAGCTGATATAATTGTCGATATATGTCAATTTATTATTTTATGAATTCATTTTATAGACAGTATTATATTTAAATTGAAATATTAAATCCAGTAATAACATTGATAAATATATATCCATGTAAATTTAGGAGAAAAATTTTTCTCAATGAAATATTAATTTATATAATTATACTTTTTTATTTTTAAATTACATTAATTTAACTCGAGCATATATTTTCGTTGAGATTATCCAAGTTAATTTGTAAAAATGATTTTTTTTTTTTCAGTAAAACATTTATTTATATCTGTTTTAAAATTATAAATTTTAAATATTAATTTAATCTTTTGCCATGTAGTGGAATATTTATTTATGTACATTTTTGAATATTAAAATTATAATATTAATTCACTCATGAAATATATTTTTATCGATATTTTAAATATAATTTTTGAGAGGATTTTATTTTCTTGCGAAATTTATTTATATATGCATTTTTGAATTTATACTGGAGATGTACCGATCGATCCTTCCACGATATATTATAATAGTGTGTTCTCGCATATGTATTCTGCAGTTATATAGCCATTGGCTCTTTTAGTATGCATCTGTTCACATATAATTGCCACATGCATCATAATTTGCCGTAGTAGTTGGAATAGCAATAGTGTATTCATGAATCTCGTAAATTGTACGTGGAATATGATGTGAATTGGCAAAGTTAAATCACACATCGTAAGTGCAACGTTGTAAAAAAAGGTTTAACAAACTAAATAAGACGAAAAAAAAAAAAAATTCGAGCAAATAAAATTCATAAACACAAAAAGGATATCAATTAATTAATAATTAAATTAAAACAAATGCGGATTATAATAATAAATAATTTTGATTGATTGGGTATTTTCTTCAATTATTTAACATTAATATAAATAATAGTTGTTGATTTGTATAGAAACGAATTTAATATTTAATTAAATTGAAAGTTTGAATTTGTTTCATGGTTAATTGAACGTGTCCCATTGTCACACTCATATTCTCTCAATTGTATTGTACACCTGCATATTTATTATTCTTATATATATATATGTTCCTCACTGTACGTGTGTGCCAAATTGTTGGAGCAATATTGCATAGTTGTTTGTTCCATTTACGAAGGGGCACACATCGTGTGAGAGAACGATGAGCTGTTCACAAACTCAAAACAAATATTCGCTTGCGAAAGCCACCCTCAATATACTCTGTATTCAATACACATGTAGGTATTATATACATATATATTTATGTATATACTACATACATATATATCACTTGAATGCCCTTCACCCCTAATCGATCGAATTATACAAAAGGCATATAAACGACACCGTGAATTTAATGGATATTTTGGTGGCATTCACTGATGACAAATTTTTCATTTTATTTGTTTCATCATTAATAAAAATGTATGTTTTTATTTTTATTAATAATTATGAGAAGATATTCTCATTAAATAAATTAATATAAGCGTAAAAAGTAGAAAATATTCAGCAAAATATTAATTATAAATGAGGAAAATAAATATTTATTTTTATACTTAATTATTTATACTGTTTTAATATTTTGTCATTAATTAATCTTTATTTAATTTTTTATTCTGCTTGGTAAAATTATTTCTCGCTATCCGGTGAAACTATATTTGTTCAATTTAATATTTCCAGTTGAGAAATTTAAAAAATTATTAAAGCTTAAAATTAAATTTATTTTTATATACTTTGATAATTTTTGTTGATTTATTAATTTATTTATTTTGTGCTTTACTGAATTGTATCGAGTGCTTTTAAGGTTTATATACAAACACAAACCAGACGTACATATGTGTTTGTATGTCCCCTATTATTTCCTATGGGACACGTGCGTTAATGTCAAACATTTCGTTACGCCAAGACTCAGTTATACATTGCGCGTTGACAATGATCATTATAATGTGCATTACTTGCACATCAATATCGCGTTGATAATAAATAACACAAAACACTTCTCATTCTCATTCTCATTATATTACTCCGTTCAATACTTAATCATTAAATATTTTTTCCAACAGTTGAAACAATTTTTATTCATACGAAAAAAATTCTTTGACATGCAAAGGAAAAGAAAAAATAAAATAAAATAAAATAAAATAAAACTCAGATCAATCATCGATTATCGTGTAAAAGTAACAGAAAGTATTCAACTATATATAAAATAGACAAAATTGTGCAGCTGTAAATAGGGAGAGCTTTTATTATATGTGTAATGTGTATACACATATTGTCCTATAAAGGTCGATTAATCTCCCTCTCTCTAAAAATGCTAAACATTATCAACAAACGTTGTATATCTGATGTATCAAATACATCCATCTACATCTACAGCACATGCACATAAACATGACCTACATTGTCCATAGGAAAATTAAAAAAAAGATATAACAAAAATAATGACGATGTAAAAAAAAAAAAAAAATATTTATAAAGAAAAGATGCAAATGATATTAAATGAAAAAAAAAATATTATGACAGTTATTTCATAATGATTGTCAATGCATATTCTTTTGATATTATTCAACAACATATTTTTAATTAAATTGATATAATTAATAATTAATAAATATATACAATATATATTATTATAAAGTTCTGGTTTGAAATTGGGTTTCCCGCAATTACTTTTAATTTTATACGAATTTGTATCAATGACTGGCAACTTTTTTTTCTTTAGTATGTATAGACCGCCATTGCATTCAGAAAATAAATAAAAAAAAAGGCCAGTGGGACAATGTAACAGTTGGCACGAATTATTTTATGACTGCGGTTGGTACATTAAATGTACATCCGTATGTATGTATATGTATTTGTCTCATTGTCAGTTATATATGATGGCTAAAATTGGTCGGATGCATCATACAGAAGTGACAACGAGTGGCGCTTGTGAAATACATATCATGCATATATTGTCCAACGACTGTATATACTGCAACGCAAATGACATAGGAACATGACACGAGAGAGCATTTTCACGTTGTCTCTTCCATTATTTTTGTATACACATGAAAACGTCAACGAATCCAATTAACTCAACAATAATGTGAATTAATTAATTTTAATTCATTACTAAATAAAGAATAAAAAGATGAATTACAAGTATATGATAGTTTAAATATTTATAAATTATTTTATTTCACTAGATTTTTCTATTAAATTAAAGCGATAATGAATTTATTTCTATTTTTTTTTTTTGTGCAAAACTTTTGTTGTATTTAAATGCAAACGTTGAATGTAAAGAAGTCATAGTTAATGCAACATTTGATATAACAACAGACAATTATGTCTCATTAAATTTTATGGTCTCGTTATGATAATTCGTAAGCGTGATGTTTGAAGTGGCCGCGTGACTCTCAAGGGAGATTATATTTTTTTTCTCCTTTTTATTCAAGGGAACATATACATATAAGTCCTGTCTGTATACATTTCCCTTGAGTATTCGCACATCAGCACTCCAATCCTCGTTACTATTATTATACTTCCGCTTTTGTACACCCATAAACTTCTAACATACCCGCAATATAATATTATAATAAACACAATATATTTATTTATTCATGTAATATATTTATCAATACTTATAGTTGGACTTATTTGATGTAGCCAAGTGAATAAAGTGAGGGCAAAACAAAAGTCAATGAATACGTGATATTGGATTCAGTAAACAAGTAGCATATTGTCGATGTAAAATCAGTCAGCCGTATGATTTAATATATTGCGTTGAAGCCACGCGACAGGCACTTCAAATTCACTCGTGCGATACCGCACGATGGCTTTGTGATAGTCTCTTTGATATTCATACACCCTTATACAATCCTAAATATATATATCTGTGTGTATAAATAAATATACCTAAATATATTTGCTGTATTGAGAAACCAAAAATTTTCAAATAGGATCAATTATTGTATGATTAATAGAATAAGTTTGAATATATCAATTTATATAGGTATTGTGAAAAAATTTTATTCTCATGCTTGATAGTTTAGTTTCTGATCTCTTTTGGTGAAATAAAAAATTTCATGCATCATAAATATAACTAAAAATCATTTTTTAAATTTTTTCTCGTGCGTTGAAAAAATTTATGTATATTTTTTTTGTCGTGAAAACGTTGCGACATTTCGACCCACGCACGTGGATATAATAGCCTATAGGCAAAGGTATTATAACCTACATATAATGAATGATGAGCAATCGAGAAAGAAAAAAAAAATAATATGAAATGGAAAATGGATGATTATATGTATCCCTTGAAAATCAAGAAGTATACGTGTATATTTATACCTATACAATTATACATAAATGTATGACTGTGTAGGTAATATATAATAATAAATAGTTGTGTTGTATATGTAGTATTTGGTATAGTGAAAAAAAAGAAACATCGTGTTCGTCTTTTATTCTTCATTTTACCGATGGACAACTGTGTATTGTATTCATGCGGAGAGAAGAAGTACGTCGGCAATTTTCCACGACATCGATTCCCAATAATGAGGGAACGCGGCATCATTGAGGGAGGTTATATGGGAGGGTATATGGGAAAAAGGAAGTTGGCTTGGTTTAACGCCTGTGTTATAGTATAGGTATATACATGGCCTTAGACACCATAAGTATAGAAATATTGTCCATTGCTTTATTCAATATTTTTTTTTTCTAAATTCGTCTCTTATATATAGTTTGATTCATTTATTTATATATTTATTTATATATTTATTTTTCTTATTCTTCATCAAGTTCACCACATTGACTTCTTCACTTAACTGACAATTTTTATCTTTCTTGCTCAGACCAATTCAACAAGGCACACACATGTCTAGGCCAGGGAATTTCTTTGTTGGAAAATCTTGCAAGAGGTTTCGTTATTTATTTATTTTTTTCTGCTCCTTTTATTCTTTGAAAGCTGGCGTTCGCCTCGACCATCCATTGGCGCGTGGTCGATTGTTATTAATGACCTGGAATAGCTTTTTGGACGCGATGTCTGCTGCAGAGAATTACAGTTACGATGGACCTTCCAGCAAGGTCATGATAAAGATCAATCTTGTAAGAAAATTGCGAAAGAAAAATTAATCTCCTTATTTTCTTCATTAATATTATTTTTTTTCTTTTTGAATTATCAAAATTATTTTAACTATTAATTTAATTATTAATAAATAAACACATTAGATATATAAATTTTATAAATTTAATGGAATATTTTTTAAATCAGTTTCATTTAATGTTCAATCATTAATAATAGGTATAATTAATTATCGTAATATTTTTATGGATACATTACCAATTATATTTTTTACTCTTTATTATTATAGTTTCTCTTTTTTTCTTTCTTTCTTTTTTCTCTCTCAATTTATTCCATTGTTATCTTTGAATTTCCACCAAGATAAAAAACCGCAATGCAAATACACTCATTGCCTTTATCTTCATCTTTTTCTTTCTCTCACTATACAATGATAATTCTATTTTTCATTCACCAGGGGATTCCCTCGACGCAATTCCATCCTTCATTGTTAGTCGACTGCGCGAACGTTCTTCAAATGCAGAGTACGCACTTATTTACTAATGGCTCGTAATATACGTGTGTGCAAGTTCAATAGCGAATTTGCACGTAACACTACAGTCTGCACGTGTCGTTTCTATTTAAAATTTACATCGCATGATCTATTTCTATTATCAATAAAATATTTCTCTATAATTCCATAACAAAATATTATAAATCAATTTTATAAATAATTATATTTTTATTTGTAAAATTTATAGGGTGAAATTATTTGTGTAGAAGAAAAATAATTTTTCATTGTTACGAAATAATAAATTGAATTTTTTTTCTAGGTGTATATATGAAATTTCAATTCATTTGAGATTTATAGGGAAAATATAAGTATTTTTCTATGGCTTCTTAGGATCAATTACACACACATGGGGAAACCTCAATGATTTTTAAATCCAAATGAGAAGCGATTACGTTTTAATAAGACTTCAGCTATCATCAAAGAATTTATTTTATTAATATAATACATCAATTCATTATACTTTACCATTTGATTAATTAATTGAAATGGGAAATAATTATTTGTCCATTCAATCGTGATGATAATTATTATATTAAATACAATTATATGTAGATATATACTATATAAATGCATTTAGATAATTGTTTGATATTTAATTAGGATATTTTGATGAATGAATAATTATTTATTATCATCAGTATACAGTTAAATGAACGTGTAAAATAAATTCTCTTGAATGAAGATTAACTATAATCTTCTAGTTATATACATCAGTGATGGAATGAAGTAAATCACAGGACAATTGACGCGAAATAAATCGCCAGACGTTTGTCAGTTAATTCAAATTCACGAGACAATTGTCCTTGAAGTGTGATCCAGTATTCTCAATTTATACCAATTTATCTTTGGACTGTTTCTCTCATCTTCACTTATTCTCATTGTTGCTTTCCACGTTGCTTCACGTCCCATTTTTAATTATACATAATTTTATTTATAAATTTCTCGGTTTATTTATTGCAATTTTATTTAATGCATTTTTATTATAAACTGGTGATGATTTTATCGTTTAATTTATATTTGTAGTCGAGAGATGTGGAATGTTACTGTAATTTACAATTTATTTAGTTCACTTCAAGCCAATGAAATGTGTATCGAGTACGTTTGTATAATTAATGACGCCTCAATCTGTTAAAGGATCTCTTTGACTGATTTGTTTGTTTCTCTATTTCCATCCCAGCCTATTGACAAATGTACATGCATATGTATACATATATCCGTACGTTTGATGAGGGATATTTGCATTATACAGTTGAAATTAGCTGTGATAAATCGTGGATATATTTAGCTTTGACTTGGATATATAATTTAATTACAAATAAACTGAAAGAAAAAAAATTAAAGAATTTATTAATAATTATATTAATCAAGAATTAATATAATAAATATACTAAATATTAACAATTAAATTTTCTTCATGATTGAGAAGCAGAAAATTTTTTTAATTATTACCTACAACTGATAGCGATTTATTAAATACGAATTAAAATTTATTAATAAATTAATTAAAAATTTTTTCTTTGGATATTATTATTTGTTGTTGAAGGGATTATGTTAAATATAATTTGCAGGTGTAAATTGAATATTAGTCGATTGTAAATTTTATGTTTATTAGAAATACAAAGCTCGATTTTCAATCGATTTTAGTTTAACCACAAAATTTACATAAACACGAAGAGAATGTATAATTTCTTAGTGGAGAATACAAAATTTACGTATGTTTATATATAATATAAACTATGTATCGTGAGTGGGCAGGTGTTTGGCAAGAGTCTGAGGACTCAGGGAGATATGTATAATGTATATATGTATTAATATATATAGATATCTGTACATGCTCGGTTATAAGCTCTCCTGTTCTGGCAAAGTGCACGCACTGCATCACTGTTTAGTGTCAGTTAATGGTGCTCGCTCTAATTGAACGTTATTATCGGTACAAATATTGACATTAAGAGAATATGTTACGACACGTGATGTTCAAACATGTCGGTATAAGATCGTCTTAGGTCAATTTTATAATTTACTACAGTAAAGTAATACTAAAAATAATTTTCATTAATTTTTTATCGTATTATTTATTTCCATTTCACTCCAATCTATCTATCTATTTATTAATGTTTATATTTACAGCTCCAATATATACTAATTTATATTTTTTTATTAATATTATTATTTATTATATTATTCCTATTTTATTTCATTTCGATTTATTATTTAATTTAATTCTATTTATTTATTTATTTATTTATTTCTCTCTTTTTATTTTTCAAATAAATAAATCTTTTTATAGATTTTTATTTATTACTATGTCTAGCATGTTTTTTTTTATTATTCTTTCAAGTTCACAAAGTGTATGATCGGTCACAAGACTCTCTTTTATTTTTCCACTCTCTTAAAAATTTTCATATTTTTTTTATTCTTTATTATTATTTTTTTTTTTAATACTTTTCCACTTTTATCTTTGAGGTGGCACCCAAGTGAAAATGAGACGTAATTTGGTGAATGGGTGTCTCGCGATTATAGACGTAATAAAAAAAGAAAAAAAAAAAAAAAATGAAAAGATCCGTTGTGAAGATGGAAACAGGTCGGTATTTTCATATTCATTCAATGCGTACAATGTACATATATACATAAATCTACATCCAGATGTACATACAACATACATACGCATGTACTCATATACATGCGTACACAAAAAAGAGTGTAAGTTTTTTTTTCTCTCGCTTCAAGTGGAGATATCACGATTATCTTCACGTGTTTTTTTTTGTTCTCCATTTTACGCCAATCAATGAAAAGGATCCTGTACATAATGTCCTACGTCAGAATTTAATATCCCCATCATGTTCTTTCAAACACACACACATATAAAACCTTTGAAATATTATTAAAAAAAATGAAATAAAATATTAATAATGCATGTTGTATTTGTCACGCCCTGTAATATCTCGATTTGTATATACCATTTTCATTGTCCTTTGCAGTGAAAAGAATATATATATATATTATATATGTAGTGTTAATTCCCCTGCAGCACTTTCATTCTAAAGCACTCAAGCGTACATTGAAAGACGATTTGCTTTTAAAGCCACGCCCATTTCTTATTGCCATATTACATGTTGTCTCGCGTGCAAAGTAACCCCCGGACCAGATTCACAAATACCACCACTATATATGTGTATATCTATACCTATACTTATAATCCGTATATATATAATATTTATATGTATTTTGATGTACATAGGTGTATATACATATTATATATGTATGTATAGGGAGAGTTTGGTTGGCTTAAGACCGCAAAATTTATTGTCTCGAGTTCCCACTCGACTCCATCTTTAGCCAACCCCATTTATTACTGGTATCTATAAGTGTATAAGTGTATATATTTTTCGCCCCTTCTCCATTTTTTATTTTATTCCAGATTGACAAGAAGTCTTAACTATATCGCGTCATCTCCATTACTTTATTTAACGTTTTTTTTTTTTTTTATTGTTGAAATATTGAATATTAAATTTTAGTGATTAAAATTTTTATAAGAGTGATAAATGCCCCGGGGGTTTATGTTGAATGACATAGCTATTAAAGTTTCATATTCGCTGATGAGGATAGTGATATTTAATATGTAAAGTTGTTTGTCTTTATTAATCCATTAGCTTGGTATTGTCCACAATCTTATAATTCAGTTAATAATAATGATGTGTGTATATACATATAGGATTAATGTAAATTGCATAGGCCAATTGCTATTGGAGCACGCATGATGTAAATTAATGCATTCATATGCGTCGAACATTTATCTATTATATTGCGAGTGAATACATATTCTCTCAATAGTGCGGATTTAATGGTAAATAATTATCAATCATTATATGATGTATATAATCAATCATTGATGATTGTGAAGCATATCTCATTATATGGCAATTAAATTTTCATTTATAATAAATTAAATTATCAAACAAAAATATTTTTGAATGAAAGAAAAAAAATTTCTAGATGGAAATATAAAAATATTTATTTTATATATATATAAATGAAGGTTTTATTTAATTTTATCTGACGGTAGAAGTTTTGTTGATTATGGAAAATATAGTGACAGGTACATTAATCGACCTTGATAACTTACGTTTATGATAAACAATGTCTATTTATAATTATTGTGCGAACAAATTGATTTTTATTAAAGGCTATTAGACAAGAGTGCTACAAGAGATAATATAAAACAATGTGCAGGTTTTATGTGTGTATATATTGCGTTTATCCTTGATGTCTTTATCCGTTGTGTGATTATATTAAAAAATATTATATAATATAATATAATATAATATAATGTAACCAAAAGTTTTCAATATCAGAAGTAAAACAGCCGCGTCGTTGTGTTTTGATCGCTGGTTGAAGATGCAATCAAGGGATTACAACTGACATATATCTGTACACATGGTTGTCACATAGGGTTAATATTATGGGTATAACATAATTCGATTTGACGTCAGTTTAAAATTTCACCCCTCGTTTTGTGTATCCACTTTATTATTTTCAAAAGCTGTATAATGTCGCCGTTTTTTTTTTCATTCTTACCACGCGCGCGTGGCAGATGTTTGATGCTTATGATGATAAATAAACAAAAGCAAATCAAGAGAAGAAAAAAAAAAAAGATATTTGTCTACATGAAGAAATAATGAGTTTATTAAAATTGAAAATTTTTATAAAAATTTTTATCTCATTGATTCGTGATTATTATTAAAGTAAAATAATTTTTCTTTTAAAACAATAGTTGAATATTTTATACTCTTCATTGTTGGTTTTTATTTATTTTTATTGATAATTAGGGATTGGAGGAGTGAAATTTAATTTAATAGTGCATAAAGTGACGGATAATTGAATAATATTGGGCCTATTATAAAAAGTGCCAACCCCATGTTCATTTTTACCATTTACTTCATGTTATATAGAAGACCGTTCAGCATTATGGCAGTAATTCGACACTAGAGAGAACGATAGTATCACACGTCCAACCCCCAGTATTATTCCCTCACAATTTTTCTTCATCTTTATTTTTTTTATTTTTTTTTAGCGCTCTATCTCTGTCGATTTTATATATATAATTTTCCTTTTTTCTATATTAGTTTCTCAGTCACTCTTGTAGTATAATCTCGTATGGATCCGATTGCAGTTAAGTGTTCATAGCAACGCTTTCACTCCATTGCTACATGTATCCCAACTATAATATAGCTGACGATCGTGATTGACGATCATTTGCCTAAGCAGACGCTTAACTTTTTATCATTTTAAAGATCGCTGACAGGGGTACATCGCACGTAAGCGGATTATAATAGAGTTGTACACTCTACTATACACGTCTATCTTTTATGTTAACAAATAATTTCAAAGAGTATATAGACGATGTCAATTATTATCCCACTTGGCATTTGCTTTTATACTTGAAACTCAATTTATTTTATTTAATGATTAAGTGTATGACAACAGATAATTAATGACTGCCAACCCTACTTCAAAAATAGATTGATTTCAATCAAGATAAATATGTGTGTGTTCTTTCCCTTTTTCTTTTTATTTATTTTCTTTTTTTATCAGTAACATTTTATCTGATATCATTCATTTATTTTATATTTAATTCAATTAAAATTGTAATTATATTTTAACTAAACGAACATTTTTTTTTTTGGATTATTTTATAAATATTTATAATGTCGGTGAGTTTTTTATTGATTGATTTCCCACGGTGCACAATGACATAATTTTTTTTTTTTCATTCTTTCTTTTATTTCGTTGAATATGTCGTTGATATAAAATTACAATTGCTGTCACAACACAAACGCCACTAGATTTGGAACGATTAAAAAGCCACGTCGAGTTGCTCGGACCCTTCAGTTGAGTAACTAAAGCAGAAAAAAAAAATTTCTTTCTTTCGCATGATCACAAGTGTCGCGTGACATACCGTCGCTCTCTTTTACTTTTTTTTATTTTTTATTTCTCTCGTACTCGCGCACGTTCAATTTTTTTTTTTCACCCAAGCTCACGTTTGAAATTACTCGAGTGTCAACCCCAAAGCCACTCATGTTACTTGGAAAGGAAACACCAAATTATGACTCTAACCAGCTCCCATTGGAATTTAATCAGTCATGCGAGTGTTATTTTATTCAATTTTATTTTTTATTATTTCATTACAATGTTTACAATAGATTATATATTATAGAAATAATAATAGACAAATTATATTCAGTTGAATAAATTATTTGTACGATATAAAGAATATAATATTCTAAATAAATTATTCACTGCAATTAATATTCTTTACTCAGTTTAAATATATCAGAGATTTTTTTTTTCTTGTAGTTATGTCGTTGATAAGTGAAGTTGAAAGTTTTGTTTAAAGATTCAGAGGGATGAAGAAGTTTGAAAACGGGGGTTTAAACAAGGTTTCAGTAGGTCTCCAAACGCTCCAGACACGTGAGCATCAGAGGCACATGTTCCTTCTAGTTTTCATTCTCATCCTTATACTCATTTGCATTTAGATAGAATTTCATATTTTTTATGTCACACCAGCTCACTGAATACACGTATATGAACTCATTATTTTTCGCTCAACGACACGGTATCCACTGCTGTTTCCTCTTCACTCACATAATATAACATTAAATGTACTAATATATAAGTGAGGATACGTTGGGCAAAATTATTTTGTATATATTCGAAAAATGACCAAGTAAATAAAATTATTCTCACAGTAAAATAAAAAATAATTTTCATTTTATTATTTATATAGTATTTTATGACTTTTTAAATTACTGTGATAATTATTTTATTTATATTATTACTTTCTAAATTTGTATTATTTGTTTGCAGATAAAATAAAAATATTACGTGAATTTATATTTACAAATTATAAATCGTACGAAATTCAAATTGGAATTTAATTACAGTGAATTAATTTTAATTGTGGATAATTTTGATATCTATAATACGATATCGTTTTGCGAAATTAGTTTGACCTCACCATTCCACGATTTGACCAATAAATAGATGTATAATGCTAAGTGGCTTTATACTATTGCACGAAAATTAAGTTACTTGTGTTCTCTTCGTATAATATATAATAACGAGAGTTTACTATTACCAAAATAATTCGATTCTATAAATTATAATGATTACACTTAGTATGGCAGTAAATGGAAATGAGGAGAATGATATGAAATAATTAAAATAAATTTATTTTTTTCGATAGTAATTTTTCGTTTTTTTTTTTTTCACTTTATTGTAGGCATAAGTTTCCATTTTTATTTATATTATTTTCGGTCGCTCTTGCTTTACAAATAAATCGTGATGTATATATGTATGGCTATACATACATACATATAGCATCTGATATTATTGTGTTGTTACAGTCATTTATATAATTATTAAATTTAAATTGAATACATGTTACATGTTGGGATTTTTTTTTTTGGGTACAATTTTTATTTTAATATTTTAATGTTTTATTACTATGTGCTTATTTCATTTTTTTAATTGCCATTTTCACATTCATTTGCGTTGAGATAATAAATATGTGTTTACATGTATTTGTTTATTTATGGAGGTTGAAAAATTTGTGGTACAGCATTGATGGAAATATGTTTTATAATTCATGAAATTTATAATTTTAAATCTATGCTTTTTTTTTTTTATATTTATTTTGTTAATTAATTTTATATTTTATGTTTTATCTGCTATAACTGCTAGTTGTATATTTAATGGGAGAAAATTGATTGATTAAAATTGATGCTCATTAATTATTGGGCGACGCTATAAAATATAATTTTAATCTGAAAATTCGTGAAAATGATTTTAATTATTGTGATTTGTTTATACATTTTATGTGATATGATTAATTTAAATTCAATGAAATATTTGTTCATGCTCAAGTGATAATATTATGGAGATTGATAGGAAAGAATCACGATTGGACCCATATTATGAATTTGCATTTTCATATTTTACCAATTTACGAAAATGATTTTGTTTCAATTATTTTTTTTTTCCTGATAATTTTGTAATTATGGACGTTTTATTTATTCTATTTTCGTACGGGTATTACAAGTTTTTTGATATATATTTGAATGATTTTTACTGCTACACTGCTATATACTATTTTTAAGATGATAATTCAGCTAAAAATCTACTTGAATAAAAAATAGCGATAATTATTTGCTCGGTTTATTAATTATTCTGAGGATGAAAATTATATTTATTTTTTTCTTTTCATGGAAAATTCAGTATTCATATTTTGCTGAATGTATTAGATTTTTTTTTCCCATTGGAAATTCAGAGTTGTTGATAGTGAAAAACTTATTTTCATAAATGATATTTAATTGAAGGTAGCTAGAAATATAATTCGCTATATTAAATATATATTTTACTACATATTTTATTTCAGAAAATAAGTAAATAAAATTTATTCTGATTGTGCATACAACCGAGGCGACATTTCAATAACAAATAAAATGCATACATATATTTTTTATATGCATATGTATAATTTAATTGTGTGTCGACTCGGTGCGCATTCTACTTTTAAAGCCCGGACCACTTTTTTATGAGGTGAATTGTCAATTTTTCACCCATTGTGCTCAACGAGCTCTTGTTATTTTTATTCATCTATTTTATTTATTTATTTATTTATTTATTTATTTTTTTTCAGTTACTATTTATTAAACTAAAAATTAATAATCATTTTCTTTCACATTCATGGCTTTGCATTAAGTGCAATATTTTTTAACAATCTCTAAATATTTATATGATGACACTTTATTTATTATTATTATAATTACTGTTATAAATATTATATTAACTTTGAATATTTAGTAATGTGACGAATTAATGGGGGATGCTTTATTTATTTTTTATTGGAATACTCAAGCAAGTAATTTTTTTTCAAGTTTGCATAATTTATATTGTTGACTTCAAATTCAGATAAATTTATAAATATTTCTGTTAATTAAATTTCACACGTATGTTTTCATAAAATTCTTCTGTGTGTGTGTGTGTGTGTGTTTTTTTTTGTATAAAAATAATTAAACTCTCTATATATGTGGAATTTAACGATAAACGTTCAGTAATTCAATTCAAGATAAATTTTCTTTTTTTTTTTTTTTAAATATTTTCTTAGTTGCATAATTTTTACACTACTCGAGCTGTTCCGTTGTATTCGAAAATTAGCGATAGGTGTAATACAATTTCACTAAACTTCATTAGCACCATTCATATATATATATATATTTTTTTTTGTTATTTTAAAATTTTTCAATATATCATTTAATATCTTTTTTAATTTTTCTATATTTTTTTTTCTCACATTTCTATTCGAGATTTATTCAAAGAAAATAAAACCTCATCCAACTTCTAATGCTTCTGCCTTTAGACATTAATTTTAATTGTTAATAGAAAAAAATAAATAAAATGTAGAAAAGACAAAAAATAAAATCGCTAATGTTGCTTATTTTTTTTTCCTTTTGTCAAATGAAGAAAAAAGAAAATTATCGCTTTAAAAGCCAGGTAATATGATCAAGTATAAAAATATACCTGGCATTATTGGCGAGGAAAACTTTATAATTAAGTTGACATTGAAAAAAAAATAAATAAATAAATAAAAATATTCCTACACAATAATTGAAAATGACGCAAAAGCTCATGAATATCTGCGTTTACACTAAACATATTTCATTTAATGTCGCCTACATGCTTTTAGCAAATATATTAATTAGTTCAATGAATTTTTCTCCCTCACGTATAAAGTGCAAGTGTATGTATATATTTCTATTTATATCCATACATAAAATATTATTTCACCCATTCACACAGTTCATTTATATTTCGGATAAAATAATAATAAAAAAAAAAAAAAAGAGTTGCTTGTCATGTGAAAAATAAAATATTTTTTTTTGTCCAATTTTTTTTTCTATAAAATAAATATCATAAACCAACCAATTACTTAACGATATGTTTACAACGAATCTGTGAAATATATTTTTGTTTGCTTTGATATGATTAAAAATTTTTAATTTTATTTAAAATGTTAGTCAATCAATTTTACATTTTTATTTATCTTTCATTTGTGAATGAGAAACCAAAATTAATATAATATAGAAAAAATATATTAAATTCGTATTTTAATCATGACTTGAAGCTCGATATGTAAAAATTTGTTTATTCATATGTATAGATTTGATAATTTAATGAGGAATTAGAATTAATTTATTCCAAAGATAATTATTCTCAGGAATATTTTCTCTTCAGGAATGTTCACTGATTTATAGTGAATTAATAATTATTTAATCTCCACGAAAGATTCGTTTGTAATATCGATTGCATGTTAAAATTTCAGACGGTTTGGTCAGGTACCTACGAGATGAGATTAATTATATACACACGCACCTAAATTAAATAAATAAACTCCCTCTATCAAATATTTTTTTTTTTAAATTTTTAAATTGTAAAATTTCATATCCACGATTAATTAACATTCAATTACAATTTTTTCTCAAACAATTTCTCCAATCTCATAAAATGTAATAATAATATTACAATTATTCATATTTAATTGACTCCATTACTTCAATTACAAGTTTTACTCATTTCCACAGTTAAAATAATTTAACTAGCTTTTTTATTGTATATAAAATGATTATATTATGAAAAATGATTGAACTAAAAATCTTGGAAGTTCAATAAAATGATAAAGTGACAAAAATTGGCAAGAATAAAAGTATCTAATATCAATATAAGTGTATAGAAAGTTATATTGCAAAAGACTAATAGTAAAAAGCTATAACCGATGATCAAAAACTTTTTTCATTTGAAAGCGAAAAAAGAGTAATATATGAAATATGAATGGCTCTTTTTTTTTTCTCTGTATTTTTTCTTCTCCTCGTCTTGCTTTTCTTATCGTCAATCCCTTTGCCATGTGGTAAATGGAATGTTTTTCATGAGTGAATATATACAGTGCTCACTGTCAATAAAATTTACGTAATACATTGTACAACGCCTTCTATACCTTCAATTTGCGATAATTTTTCTGTTCGATCGGGTACTTATGAATTAATTATCAGCTTATTTCATTATAAATTTTATACCAGCACAGTTCTATTTATACAAATGATCTATAAACAGTATCTAGAGTTTAATAGTACAAGCATTGTAGAGTTCAGTCAAGAGAGCTTTTGAATTAGACATTTAAAAAAATTTTTCCCCCTTTTCTTTTTTTTTTTTTAGTTTTAATTATTGTTCGACTAGAAATTTATCATTATTAATTCCCATTTACAATATATTTCTCTGTTTCATTTTTATTAATTAAAGAATACTTTAGTAGAAGTTAAAAATTAATTACATAAAATTATTTTGTTTCTTTTATTTTATTTTTTTCAGAAATATTATGAAGTGTTTCCAAAAAATTATTTTTAAATTTAAATTCATTTTCCCGTTCGCGTATTTCACAACTCGATAATATCTGGGGCACGAAATTGCACTCTGCTAGAGAATTTAACCTCTTGAACTACCTCCTTAGTTGACTCGTTGTCTTCTACCTCATTTCCGGCATCCACCTCATCATCATCCTGCACCTCATCTTCATCATCTTCGTTTACTTCCTCCAACATTTTACCATCAAGTGAAACTCTTTTTTGGCGCCTCGAGGAACTTGTGTCTACAGATCTTTCACCAATGCATTCCCTCAGGCGAGCAGACCGCCGTGGTTATTTATATCTAAACCAATAAAAAATAATAACCAAAAAGAAAAAAAATAAATAACACAATTTAAAATAAATATTTCTAAAATACAAAGAAAAATAATGATTTCTTTAGATCAATAGAATTTAAAAAGAAAAAAGAAAAATTAAATTGAGAATATATTTACAACATTTTCAAGCAATAAAATAATATTAATCAATATATATATATTTTATACGTCAAGTTGTCAGTTAATTTATCGTTCATGTATGGTACGCTACTGCAGTGCACGTGAATAAATTTATTCACATTTTTAAAAAATATAGTTTACGTGCTGGCCAAGTTACATGAGACATTAGAGGGCATTCGAGGATTTATCGGGCGGCAACTTTGCTATCTTGGTTGCACGTAAGTTTGCAATAGCCTCTATTAGTGTGCATTGGCATCTCCTTTCCTCACTTTATATATCTACTCTTCTAACTCACTCGCACGATTACGTGATACTATCGATTCATTTTCAAGATACGTAGTCAAGATCTACCACAACTTAGGTGGGATATACACAGATATATTCATGCAAGATTTCAACCACATTGTTTAATCCAGTTTCATCAAGTGTCTCAAGATTTTATAGCAAATAGTAAAATAAAATTGAAACAGAATTTAATAATTAATTTAAAGGATGTCTTATTTTTTTAATTAACAACACAGTGCTCAAATTAATAAATAATGAAACTAAGTTTAGTAGGTATTCTTGTATTTTATTTTTGATTGTTATTTATTATAGTAGTAGAATTTATTTACCTTTCGAACCAAGGACACGAGAGAACTCTACAGACAGCCAGACTCAATGCTGTTACGATGCTGATACCAATTACAGCGTAAACGACTCCAAGATGAACCACGGAGAAGATGTAAAGTGGTTTTGCGCACCAATGATCTGGATCGAACATTTTTGCCTCGAACTCCGGCCATCTGATCTTCAGAATCCAATAATTACCTGAGTCGGACCGGGAGAGGATGATAGAGTGTGAGAGAAAAAAAAAATAAATCCACCGAGAGAAAGTGAAGATGATAAAAAATAAAACAAATCGTAAATTGAGTAGAATGAAAAAAAAAAAAAGGAATAAATAATACGACAAATCGATAAAAGAAAATTAAAAGAAAAAGGGGAAGATAAAAGAGAGAAAAACAAAATGAAAAAGGTGTGTTCAATTAATGGGTCGAACGTGAACGAAGGACTCCAATAAATATTTGGAGTTTATTAAAATTACTCAACTATTATAAATATATTTATTCAATCAATTAATCATTCATTTATTTATTTATTTATTTATTAAAAAATTGCCTCATATGAGTCTCACCTAACACGAACCAACCAGTAAGAAAGCACGTGAGTGCAACCGACACCAATTGCATCGGTGATATGTGTGGAGTTGCACTTGGTACGCTGATGATTTCCAATCTTCGTGATCTTATTTGTGAATACAATGCCCAAAACATTCTCACACTGCCAAGTGTACCGCCCACAATCATATACACTGGTATCTGTGGCTCCTTCGGACAGTCCTTGATGAATTGTAAACCTAAAAACATACATAGAGAAGAAGAAAGAAAAAAAAACAAAATTAATATTCAATAATATATTGCAAATTTTGAAATTATCTCAGACATTAATTGATATTGACGATGATCTAATAGATATTCATTATTGAACTCAATTATTTAATGAATTGTTAATATGTCAATCGCTCATTCATCAGCGTTAACAATTTCATGAAAACCTCATTAATGTGTTTCAAACTCTGCCATTGGATAAACATATATGTATGTGTATGTATACAGTAATCATTTTCATCGCTTGTATATTATCACTAACACCCTCAGTTGACGTACATGGAATTGTTCATGTCATGTTCAGGACGATAGCTGTAATCGAAATCAATACCCCCCAAACCATCCACAAGCTTTGGCGCTGTCGACAGTGAATTAAGTTAAGATTATAATGGACAGTAGTGCGTAGTGACAAGCTGCCAGGCGAAATTCGGAATATTCTATTATATTCTGATAGACAATTGTTGGCCGAACATTAATACAATATTTTAAAAGCTCTCGTCAACCATTGTCACATGTTGAATCATAATATATTTTTTAATCTTATTTATTTTCGTAGCTTAACAATGAAAAATTCATTAATATTGTCCAATTTGAATATTCGAATTAAATTTGATATCGTAGGATTTATAAATAAATTTGTTTTTTGTTATTCGTATTGAATATTTAGTAGTTAAACCCATGGAATAGTCAGACATAAATATTTAACTTTACTGTATATTTCCGATTTTATTTATAATAAATATTGAACGAATCAAAAGGGAATAATATAAACTGGATTGGAATAATATTATAATAATTGGTGTTTGGGTTAATTATTTGATTAACATTGATGATAATTATTCAACGAAAAGAGAATTAAATTCCGAGGGATTAAAATCTTAATACATGGTATATTTTAAGATTCTATTTATATTATTTATACATTAATATCTGTATCTGTAGCTTGTTCTTGTATTAAATTTTTTTATGAACCATACATGAACTGTACACATATTCATACATCTATGTACAATGTTTATACAAGGTTCAATACATCGATCTGGCACTCAACAAGAGACCAGTGGCACAAGTGAATTTAAGTGGGCTTGCATGTCAAGAAGAACTCGCTTCACTGACCCGCTATGCTGCCAAAAGCTTGCGTGTCATAACCTCCAGTCGATTATCGTTTTCGATCGATAAAATATTTCCACCAAGTTAGCAAGCTTCCCTTCACATATCTCTACTATATTTATGTATATAAATATATAATACATGCTATATCAAATTAATATGATATAGAGAGCTGAGAAACAAAATTTTCCATCATCTATTTCCGAATTTATGAAATCAATAATTTCATTGGAATATTTTTTTCTGTCTTGAAAAATTAATTCTCGAATTTTTTTCAAGGTTATTGCTATGCTTTCGGTTTGATTTAATTATTATGTTTATTATGATATTGTATTGTTAAATTTGTAGGAATTTAGGTTAAAACTCACCCATGATTAACATTATAATTGGCATTGTTGAAAGACAAGCAAGACCTATAGTGACAATCATAGTTTTGCTGACAACCCGCATTGCACGAAATACAAAATCGCATGTTCCATTTGCTTCACGATGTGCGTCCTTCAATTGAAATACAAGTGAACCGTAAGTGGCAACACCCAAACCGCTGGAACTTGATACTCCTTTTTCAGTAGAATTTACACTTCTCATGCACAATCTTCGCGACTCGTCACCTGAAAACTGATAAAAAAAAAAAGCCATATGGAATAATTTTAATTGTATTTAGCAAAATGAAATTTAAATTATTCGTTGATTTATTTTATCAACTACAGTATTGATTGACTGATGTTGAAGAGGATTCGAAGATGAGAGATAAATTTTGTCGACAGATATGGTTATGATTGATTTTATTGTGCAGAGTATTATTGGATATTTTCTACTTTATTTCTCAAGTTGAAGTCAGTGCAGTTGAGTTTAGTAATAAGATATCAATAGAGTACTTGTATCGAGTATTCTTGAGATTGTGTATGCACATAAGATTCTCGTATATCTTATAGAAAAAAAGAAAAAAAATTGCGGTCGAGAGAAATAAAAATTGAGAGAGAAAAGAAAAATATCTTATATTTTTTTTTTTTTTTGTGTGAATATAATAGTAGCAAGCTTTTCTTATTCTTGAAATCCAATACAATCTTAATAAAAAAAATACCCTCTCTCAATGGGAATTCATATATTCATACACTATCTAAACAACCTTTTATGTTCTCTGCTTCATTGAACATTCGACAACGTGGACAAACATGTCTGGCTTGACAATATTTTCTTTCTTACTTTGTACCTTGGCAAAACTCGACGAATTTTTTGTGTACACACGTTCCAATGTTCTTGACATATTTCTTGAGAAGTGAGAAAAAAAATAAAAAAAGTAAATACAAAACTCACTTTTCTTTACTGCCAGATGTAAACAAATATTTTCTCCATTTTATTTTTTTATAATATTGGCATAAACAGAATTGAGAATTGCATGGAGGTGTGAAAATAGTAAATATAAAAAGTCACAGTACATCCGTGAAATTGTTTATGAATTTTTCATTTGCAGATTGTTGTATAAATATTGGAAAATAAAAATGAATAAGTTAGAAAAATAAAAAAATATATAAATAATACCCACTATAGCTAATAGTTAATATCAAAAACTACCTTATCATTTAAAGTACAAACAAAAAATACCTGACATAAAATAACTGTTGATAAAAAAATAAAATTACATGAACAGAGTAAAATAAATGTCTAAAGAAAATTTTAGAACAAGGCAATTTAATCTGAAAGAACTTTAATAACGTTTTCAAGAATTTTCTCTCCTCTATTTGGTGAAAGTAACTGAGTGCTATTTCTAGCCCATCATCTGTAATCATCGCACATTGTTCTTGGCATTGGTATAAGAATAAAAAAAGTATTATACTTTGTACCATAATGCAATTTGTTTTACTCTGATTGCTTCACTCATTTTCACAAAAGCGTCACACATGATTGTAAAATTTCCTATGATAAAACACGTGAATGAAAGAATTTTTTCCAGGGATTTTGTTGATGTCAAAAATATCCAAGGCCAGTATGTAGCACTTTAGATTTGAAATTCCGTTACCATACCATGCGATATCCTTTATATCGTACGTATAAAAAAATTTCAGGAATTTTTGCTTTTACGAGAAACACTTACTTACATAAACATTTTGTTATCACATACCTGTGATACAGAACTACTTGCACGTCTTGAATCCGCCCACGCGTTTGTTCCATATCCAAGATTTGTTTGTGCACCATAACCACCACCAGATCTCACGCTACCAGAATTACCACCCTCACGATAACGATGAGAGGGTGAAGTGCTGCGATTCGTTGATATGCCTTGAAAAATAAAAAGGGAAGAAGATAATAGAGCTAAAGAAAACGATAAATAAAAATGAGAAAAAAAAATTATATCACAATTTATTTATTTATTTATTTATTTTTTTCATCTTTTAACGTAACATTAAATGTCGAAGGTAAAAAATATATATTTTTTCAAACGATTTAGAATGATATAAATGTATACATGTATCTATTTCAATTTAATGTTGCGCGAAAGACTTACAAGCGATACAGACAAAGAAAATTTATAACCTACTCGTAGGTACTATATCTCGTTAACATCCCCTTCGATCTGCCTTCATAAATTGCAGAATACACACATAGTCTTGCTGGTATCTAAAGTGTGTGTATTTGATTTTTTTTTCCTGCATTTATTTTTTTTTTTTTCATAAAATATTCTTTATTCACTTGCACACAATTCGAAATTCTCCACCCACTGATAAGACGCAAAATACCTACTACCAGAGTGAGTCTTATCATTACGTTAGAGATAGCTGAATATACCCACCCATATTTACTTCTTGCTTGGTGCTATCTTTCCATAAATATAATCTTGGAGTTTAGGTCGTGAACACGAGTGAAGTGGATACGATTTAACGAGGATCGACTTACCACCTCACTATATATGTATACTCTGTGGTTCAATGTATAACTCTATTCCAACGTGGAGGATTTTTCTTTTTTCCTTTCAGAGGAATATAAAAAATCATCACTGATTTTACTTGAGATGTACATTTCGTTTTCTCAATAAAAAAGAAAAAAGAAAAAAATAAAATAAAAACCCCAGAAGATATTGAGCTTTTGAGCCTCATTTTATTGGAAATAAAATGAGGACGCTTTTATATTATACTGAAGAATGAAATATCATAAAAATTTTGGTACTTACCTTGATCCGCGGATGCTCGTCTTGGTTCCTGAAACGTTAAACTATTGCCACGATTATTCCGTCTCTCGTGACCGCCCAAACTACCTCGTGGGCTTCGATCCATTTCCGGACCAATGCTATTTCTTGGACTTCTGCTGATTCCAACCTCTTGTTCACCAATAGAGCCACGATGATTTCTATCAAACTCGGGCAAGCCAATGGAACCTCTTGGAGATCTATTGCTGTTCTCATGCGGTACAATAGAGCCACGCGGACTGCGTGAAATATCGGGACATATAGATCCTCTTGGTGAACGATTGGTGTCTGGCGCAATTGAACCGCGCGGTGACTTATTTGGCTCTGATATTATACCACTTCGTGAACTTGAATTGTGATAATCCGATGGAATAGAACTACGTGGTATTCTCTCTGAATCTATTGATGGTGCTATACTTCCTCTAGGTGATCTAGACATATCTGGACATATTGAACCTCTTGGACTACGATCAAAATCAATATTTGCAACGCTTCCACGTGGACTTCTTGCGCCATCCGGAAGCAATGAATGTCTTGAACTTCTTATATTGCCATTATCCGGCATTAAACTGTTACGAATAGCGCCAGCTGCTGCTGAACCAGGTACAATGCTGTTACGTGGACTGCGATTAAATGATATATCAGGACCATATGGACTTCTTGGACTGTGTGATCCGTCAGGTACTAAAGAGTGTCGTGGACTTCTTGAACCATCTGGTATCAAGCTGTTCCTCGGACTTCGCGCTGAATCGGGAATTAATGAACCTCGGGGACTTCGACAGTAATCATCGGGTACTAAGGAATTGCGGGGACTTCGATTGGGATCTGGTAGTAGGCCTCGTTGTGATCCACATAATTCAGGATCAGGAAGAATTCGCCTACCAATTGGCTGTGAATGATATTAATAATTTATAGAAATTTATATTTAATTATTTTTCGAAATAATTTGATGAGGTTCTTTTTTTTATTTACCTCTTCAATACTATCTCCGACATCAAAAGCAATGTTTGGTACAACACTGCCTCGTGGCGAACGTTGTCTGTCCATGTCGGAGTTTACGTTACTATTTTGAGTCAAAGAAATTGCCTTGTCGGTAGCTACAGAGGCCCTTCGCGCTCTTGGAGTGATTGCCCCAGGCACGCTACCAGATTGGGGCGAACTAGCGACGCTCCTCGACGCCCTCCTGCGCCGGGACGACGTACTTCTCAAAAGCATCACGGCATCCTCTCAACCCTGCAATCAAAAATCATAATTTGTATGTTTAATTATATTTGTTATAAAATATTTTCTCTTATTTTTTCTTCATTTTCTTCACCACAAATATTTTGGTGGTTGAGGAAGACTCAAGTGAATTATTCAGGTCATGGCGGCGTATCAAGATGAATGTAAATTAGGTGCCATGATTTGAGAAACATGAACCGGACGTACGATTTCCTGTACTATCAGATTACCAAGTGCCGGGGAGATCGAAATGCAATTAGTTGTGAGGACTGCGAGCTCTTCCGCTTGGGTTGAATGTCGTTTTGCATTCAAAGTAGACTCGAATCACAAATAACAAACAATCTTCTTTCATAAATTTCCATTCATATCATATTCATCAACTGAGACAAAGGAATATATTTTTCATTACTGTAAAACATACAAAAATTAATATTACAGTTTAAAATTTTATTATAACTCATAAAGCTACAAACAATTTTATACTGGTTAATAAATGTTTTTATTCACTTTTGAATGTTATAATTATTCTACATTCTTATTATGAATGTGGTGTATTTTTTCTGATTTTTTATTGAGCCTCGGGACGGGAAATAAAATTAGATTGAATATTTAATTTTTGTGACCGATATTGCGCGTAGTTACAGTTTTATTTATTCAAAACCAGTATTGTAAATTAAAAGTTATCGACCCTGCAGTTATATCCAGTACAAATACCATCATATTTTTTTTTTTTTTTTTTTTTCATATCTCATATACTGTGTGTACACGTCTGTTATTTCTGTAGTACATACCAATTAAAATGGATATATACAAGGGTGAAAAATTGTCGCTCCAACACATTCGTAAATCTAACGAGCTCCAAGGTAGAAAACATTGCGTTGGGACTCTCAATCGATCAAGTTTAATAATGACAGAGTGGAATTTTCGATATGAACATAGTGTTACTTCGATATACGAGTAATTAAAAAAAAAAAAAAAAAGCAATCTAAATGTAAAAGTAACGAATGTAAAATTGAAATAGAGAAAAAATGAAACGAAAATTGATTGCAAATGATTATTCATATTTTTCTCTACTTTCAATATTTTAATTTTCAATTACATTCAACATTCGTTGTTATTATAAATTTCGTTTGTGTGCTTTCGAATTCATAAATTTGTAATTTTATTCGTATTGTTCTTTTACATTACGTGAAATTGCGAGTGGAAGATGAGCCGTAAAAAAAAAAATCTCTTATATAATTCGTAGTAAAATAAACGTCGAGTTTGAAAATTAAATATTGATTTTGAGAATGAAAGAAAATAAAATAAAAATATTCTTGTACATTGAGAAAATTAATTTAATGTTATTGATGAAATTGCCAATAGTTCAATGGTTCTCTCGTGAAATATCAATCTTATAACACTAATAAAAAATATTGTCTCTTACATTCGGATTTTATATCTAGTTTTATGTGAATGATCATCCAAGTTCTCGTGTCGTATTTATTGCTATGAAATGAAATTTCATCATATTTTTTTTTTCATCTCGATCCCGAAGTACTTTCAAACGACAGAGTACTACATATGTCTCAGTTATATTATGCGATATATTTTATACATGGAGTCATTGCGTGGTATATTAAAAGTGTATCAAGCTTTTCCACAATTTTCGTTTTATTTAAGAGAAAATACATATTTTTCTTATGGTCCGGATATTGTACCATTGCTGAGCTTCACTTTTATCTTATATTCCAACCACATATTGATCTCACGCTTATTTGAAAGCTTTCTGAGAGTTTAAAAAAAGTTAAAAAAAAACCTAATCTGTTAAATGAAAAAATAGTTGTGACTTTAATCTTTTTTTTTTTAAAGTTTTTCATTTTCAATATTTTTTTTTTCTATTTCAGAAATTAAATAATTAACACGCTTATTTTATTTTATTTTTCATTTTATATACTTCATCTCGTGATCAATAGAATTTTCGTTGAGAAATAATCGTCTTAATAATTTTTATTTCCCGTCAAAATCAAGAGAGCTTTCGTGTCTGATCAAACTTACTTCTTTTCCCCTTTCATATACTTTTCGTGCTTGTAATGATTTTTTTTTATTCTCCAACAAACTGAAAACTAAATAAAGAGCACTAATACATACATATATATATTTTTTTTCGTTTCGTGGACAAATTTTTTAATGAAGCCAAAGTTGTAAAAAAAAATTGTACAACTTTGCCTTTTACAAAAAAAAAAAATATATAAAATAAAATAATAAGTAAATACAATAAAAAAAAATAATTTGAAAGTTATAACTTATTTCTTAACTACGCATATAAAAAAATAATAATCAATGGAAAAAAAAAATAATGATGACAAGCTACAAAATGAATTTATCGTCTCAATAAAGTGAGGAGAAAAAAAAATAAAGCAACTGTTGTTTCTCTATTTCAAGTCACGCTATTGTTATCTCTCATATTTATGTCTAACATTGGAGTCATGATATTTCGCGTGAGCAATTGGACAGCATAGCTAGGATACTGCAGCACAATTCAACATACTGCATAGAGGAGAATGTAGAACTTATAACCCATAATATACAGTAAAGCTTACGTGTGTAAGGTGAACATTGTTTTCGGAACTGAGAAAGCACATAGAAGCTGGCGAAGTGTCAGACAAAAGGGATACGTATTAATACTAGTGTTACTTTATACTCTATTGTTCCATATGGAATAGTTAGGTATTATTGAAATTCACCTGAAAGTTAATAGATTAAAAATAAGAGAGAATAAAAGAAAAATTTTGTGAATAATAATCCTCCAATTCATTAATTAAATTCATTTTTCTCATACACAAATTCTATATCCAGTTATTAATTAATTAAAAAATATTGTGGTGGAATAAATTGATACAATAGAGCTTTATTCACTGTATAACATTGTGAATTGGTTAATTAATGAATGAGGTAACTTATAATGCTTGTCATTGTGTTATGATATAATACATGATGAAAGTAAATTAAAAATATATTTGTAATTTTTTTTTTATTATGATCATTTGTTATTTTTAAAATGATGGTTGTCCTTGGGTTATTGGAAAATATTTTTAAGATATATTGCACAGTTGTAATGTTATGGAGTCGTTCGAAATTTTTATGTATCATTTTCGTATAAATTAAATGCATTATGTTGTACAAAATGTATCAGAAATAACTATCAAAGCTATGATTTCCATTGGAGAGTTTAATGGAGTTACTTTGATGTTGCTTTGAAGTTTTGGGACCTTTGATGACTTGGATATTACTCTGTAACATCTTGAAATTTTATACGCTATATGATCGATGTAATTAATATATAATTAATGATAAATTTGAGATCATTATTAAAATTATTTTTAATAATTTATTTTATTTTATTTTTCTGATTGCAGCTTTAACTTTATTGCTTGCATTTAAGATATACGAAAAACAGCGTCCCAGATTACGTTTCAAGTGGCCTTCTACAAGATGCAAGGTAAGAGAAACATAAAATGTTTTTATTTTTATTTTCTTGTATTATTATCATCCTTTTTTTTTTCATTACATTATTATAATATTTTCACATTGCAAACATAAAAGAATAATGACAATAAACATTGCAAGATGGTGTTTTATAAATTTCTCAAGGAAGATAAATATTTTTTCAATAATATCCCAAGCAACAACACTTGCATTTATAAAAAAAAAACATTTTATTATTCGTTGGAATAAATGAGCAATTATTTATTTTTGAGATATTAAACGAGTTTGAAGTGTTGGGAGTAGAGTTAAATAAAAAAAAATTTAATTTTGCCTGAGAGAAAATGTTCAGAGCACACAAATAGTTGCCAGTAAAATAGCGTAGAAATATTAATAAAATTCAAATAAATAAATAAATATAATATAAGATTAATGAAATTAAATAAATTTAAACTCACCCAAATTGGGATTCGTTGAACACGCGCATGTTGCACAAAATATTTCTCGTTGGCCCGCCAAACCAGCTCTTATTATAATAATTATTATATTAAAAAATAATTACAAAAAAGCACAGCACAAATTTACTTTTTTTTTTTTTCACGAAATTTCTGGCTGTTGCAACATACATATATCTATCATAAACTAATTAATCACTGTTTAATACTAAATTGTTGCCCTTAATTTTATTTAACATTACAATTATTTATGATTCGTTTTCCTTCAATTTATTTTATTTATAAGCAATTATTATAAGTAATAAATAATACACTAATTGTATGTATTATTTATTTATTTATTTATTTTAATTAATTACTTACTTAGATATTAATATATTTATTTATTGATTATAATAAGTTAATTATTTATTATTATTAATATAAGTAGTTAAAGAGGAAATAAAATAGGGGAAAGATGCGCGCCGCGAACGTGAATTGAAGGGATAGAAGAAGAAATTTTTAACGCGCGGACTTTCCGTTCTCCAGGGGTGGACTGGCAACGCGCACGGGAGTTGTTGTACTACTCCATTCGCCAGTCCCACCGTTACTGAGCGTGTCAGAGAGATATAGAGGACGATAGTGAGTCGGCGTCAGCGCACAGATTTTCTCCTCTGCGGCGTTTCTATCTGACGATCGTGACTTCTCTACCACATCTCCAATAATATAAAGCTCAAAAAAAAAATTCTTTGCATATTATATAACATGTATACATATTTGCATGAGTATTATGTATAAATATATATGTTTATACATTTATATATTCACTATTAAAGAAGCGCAACCCTTTGGAGTTTGATAAATTTTTATTGAATAAATTTATCCCAATTTTTTATCAGAATAAAATTGAAGAAAAAATTTTTTTTTTCTTGTTTATTTAATATCAATATAATTTTTTTTGTAGAAATGCAATTTTGAAAAGTTTTTGGGTGAGCTTGATGTGTAATGTGTGAATATTAAATTGTGAATAATGTTATTTTATTTGGTAGTTAGATAACTATTAAATTTATTGATGATATGTTTTAATGTGCAGCTCTTCGATTTTTTATAAAGGTTCATACATGAGTTAGGAATATTATTAGATAGTATATAACTATATATGAATGTGATCTCTATTGATAGCGAATAGTGCTATAAATCAAAGAATCATCAAATTCTCATAACGAAATATTTATCTATACGTGGAATAGGTTAATGTTGTTGCTGCTATGGAAGTTATAAAAAATATTCTCTTTTTATTCGTGTCGTTATACTGCCACGATATTTAGTATGATGTCTCATATATCCAACGATAATGTGTCGTGGATGTTTTTTAAAAGCTATAAAAGTACAGCTGTGGATTTGGGGGCGAAAAAAAAAATTGGGCAACATAAAAAATAATAAAAATAAAAAAAAAGATTTATCAAGAAAATGTTCTAAAAGTGAAAAGAGAATTTTAGTGAATATACGAAAAGGATAATCTGGAGCTTGTTGAGTCCAAAGCAAGATAGATTTCCCAGTATTTATTTATTTTTTTTCAAGTTTCTAAAGATCATTTTTAACGATGAGAAACATATCAAAGAGTACTTATTTATATTTATTAATCTATTCGTTTTTTTTTTTTTAAATCCGAATATGGATATCATCTAACACGAATAGATAGTACTGATGAAGGTAAAATTCAAGATCTCTTGGGAATTTATTTATTCGCAGTATTTATTTACAATTATTTTTCAAGATGTCTTGAAAAATTGATAAAAAAAAAATTATTACTATGAGAAATTTTTTTTCTCATACAAGTTTCCATAGAAACGACTTTGTGTAACGCGGATGTATTTGCAATAGGCATCGTATATATTCATAAATTGATTACTATGTAAACACGTAGCAGGAAGTGATTGAGATTAAAGTGGAAATGTGAACAAGTCAGCTAAGATTGGAAAAAAAAAATAAGGGTGGATCAATGAATTTTAAAATTGTTTCCACTGTCACTGACGTTTCCATTTCACTTTATAGTTGAAAATAAATAAATAGATAAATAGTTAATTGAGTAGAATGAAAAGAAAAATAGAGAAAAAAATTTTTTCAATACATTTAAATCTACAAATTTTTTTTATTTGAATAATTTCTTCACTAAATCGTGTCTAACCATAAAGTTTAAATTCATCTCGTCATATAAAAAAATATTCTACGTGAAATATCACATAAAACGAAGCTCTACATTCAGAAAATATTTTATATCATTGAAATGCAGAGGCGATCATAGTTGCTAGATATCAATCGATGCTGCAACTATGAAAAAAAAAAAATTTTATTTCACTGTCAGATTTTATTTTCATCGTATCTATACGTACTGTCAAGTCCCATACGTGCCGATAAAAACTATCAGAAAGAAAAAAACAAGTATAATTTATTGCTGAACAATAATAAAAAATAATCTTAAAGAATATTTGCAACTTTTTTTAATATCCCCCATTGGATTTGAGGGGGCAAAGTTTTGGCTTGTCATAAAAAATTATTTCAACAAGTTTTCTAACTAAAAAAAATATTTCATCGTGTATAAATCTGCCTCCATAATAGCCTTAGTCAACTTTATATTTATTTACTCATCAAAAATAAAAAAAAAAAACTAAAATTGTTATACATATAAATATGTGTATTTAAAAATTTTAGTTTAAAATTTTATCGTCAAATAGATTTACATAAAATGATTGCACGTAAAGGTGTGAAGCATAACGCTACAAAAGATAAGAGGGAAAGATCGTATATAATATACCTACATTCACCTTATAAAGCATGTGGGTCACATATAAATTTTAGTGAACCTTTTCATATATTTTTATGTTCTCAAGCAGAGCATGAACGATACTTTAGAATGTATAATTAACTAAATTTACCAGCACGCACTATCTCATGAATATAATTTCATCATAATCTTTTGACACATTATATTATAATAATTAAAATTTTTTTATTATTAAAATTAAATTTTAATTGAATGTATCTGTTGAATAGTTTTAGTAAAATTAACGATTAGAACTTTAAACTCGTTAATGCTAAATATTGTTATTTGATTGTTCACGTAATTGTGTAAGGTGTTAGATTACGTATAATTTGATTCGATTTAAAGTTCCATGCGTTGTCATCACCACGCTTTATACACCCACACAAAAATTTCACCTCACTCATGCAGGGTATGAAATATATTTATAAACATGATTAAATTCAACTTTGATATTCATCAACTTTTTACAATAATATCATGTTGGAAAATTAATAAAGATGAGATATGAATTTTCCACATATTTAGGGGTCGTGTATATTTTTCAATATTTTTTTAAATTTCTATATTTTTTTTACTCATCTTAAAAAATCACTGAACATTATCCTTTATTTTTTTTAAATCTCCCTTGTTTATAAATAAAAATACTATTTTATAAAATGAAGGAAAAATAAAATGTTTCATTCAATTCGGGGTTAGTATTGTCATAAATTAAATTTGGATTATTTATAAATTATTTATATTATTTTGCACCTGGGATAAAATTAATCAGCTAAAAGCTGGACATTTTTCAATTTATTTTTCTCACTGTTATCTAGTTTTTATATGTAAAAACAATATGATGAAAAGGCTTGAGTAATGACAATTTATTTTGCAAAAAATATTTTTTCCCCTACCGATTTACATCAACATTTTTTTTTCTTCCAACTCACAGAGGATTTATTCCGATTATCCCTCTGACAGTATTGCTCACCAATCTCTTTTCAGTTTTTTCTCGCCCGTTTGTCTTCAGTCGAACTCGCACTTTTTACTTTTTTTTCTTTACTCCATTTTATTTTATCTAAAAAATATTTTTTTTTGTTCTCGTTTTATTTCTCCCTCTTATGGCCAATAGAATTCACCTAAATTGCGAATAGATAGACAGCTAGATAGATAGCTAGACAGATGGATTAATCAACTGGGTCATTAATTTTTTTTTTATTTTATTCATTAATTTATTTATTTATTTTTTATCATCGTCATTACCATTATTTATACATGCATCTATACCACCAAATCGTTATAATGTAACTTGCAATATACGTGATATAATTGACGCCCTCGAGGGGAATTTATGAATGCAGTGGTCGTTGATAGTTTGTGTATACACTTATATAAGTGGTGAAAAGAAATGGGAATGAAAAGGGACGAGAAAATGGATGTGGTAAAACACGATGGCAAAAGCAGTTGCGTAAAAGCCGTAGTTCCCGTATTTCCGTAGCGTGAAATGTCCGAGTCCTCAGAGAGGATCTTTTTTTTTTTTTTTTTCATTCGTGATGGTATTGCGGATAACCCACTATGTATGTATGTATCATAATAGTGGTGCGATAGTCAACAGAGTGTCAGGGAATGACGAGAATGAAATGGAAACATCCGGAAGGTTAGAAAGTAGAAAAGATAAAAAAAAAAAAAAAAAATTGGCGAACCAGGTGGTGGAAAGGACACTTTTCATGATGGGCATTCTTGGGCTCGAAAAAATTGTGAGCCACTCGGGAGAGTAAATAATCTGTGGAATGTTACTCCTTGTTGTTATATAAATTTTTATTTTTATTTTTAGAATTTTTTATTGTGAAGAAAAAAAAATAATTGTGTTATTTATATTTAAAAAATAGATTTAATATTTTTTTGTGAATAGGAAATAAGAAATTTGAGTAGTTTATAGAGCTAGAGAGCCAAAAAAAATTTTTAATGTCGATAATTTTGATAAATAATTATTTATATTAATCATTTAATTTAGGTGGTTTTTTTTTTTGTGTTTAGCTACTGATTAAATTTACTATGCCTTCATAACGTCAAGTAAATCTGCCTAGCGTATGGTTAGCCAGAGTAAACATAGTCAGGTAAACTACTGAAAGTCCTCAAGCACTCGAAACTCGTTGTCAGAAAACTGGAAGGGAGAATGTAGAAACTGTGGTTAGGTTCACTCCAGAAAATAATAGTGAAACGTCAAGAGTATAACGACGTGAAATGCGAAGTCACGCAGTTGCAAACTTTTATTCGTGTATAGTGTAATCAAAGTTTTTTTTTTCTTTATTTGTCCACCTATATTTGTTAGGTGCTTTTTACATCTTCAATTTGAAACTACCAAATTGCGATTAAACTAAAAGCAAACGTTGAATTTTATGTATTTATTTTTATTTTACGATGAATGAAAATGAATTTTTTATTGCATTGACCAAAATAAATTATTCATTGCAATATTAATTATGACATGGTTAAATATTCAATAATTAATTGTTAATATATTATTTGAATGATATTTCAATATTTAATAATTTATTAGTAGATATTTTATTTATTAAATGATGAAGGGTGAAATAATATTCATTTAATTAACTCTATTTTCATCGTATCAGTAAAATACTCGTGGACTCCGCAAATCCTTGAGCGAATCCGATTATTTCTGATGCATCGAGTGAATTACTTTTTTTTAATCTGCATTATCATAGATATTGCAAAGTATTTAATTAACTCCCATTAAAGTCCCGAGAGTTGGGTACGTAAAAAAGTCATGATAAATCTTCGGTTTCTCGATAGTACATAATAAAAAATGGGAGGAAAAAAATAAGGATTGGCTGATCATACACGCATTTTTTCTACTGACACACTGTGACATTTTTCATCGATCCGGCTTATTCATTGAAAGTCCACGAATTACTGTAGACCACACCCCCAAATTATACAGACCTGAAGCGTAGAAAATAAAAAAAATTATTGAACGTGGAATAAAAAATTTTAATTGAAGAATAAAAAATAATGTGGTTATATGAGATAATAAAAAAATATTTTATTGTACGAGTGGTGAATTAGTTGCTTTTGAAATCGTGTAATTTATCATCACTGAATTTTAACATCACTTAATTGTCGTCTCGTTGCGGTTTAAAATAGAATTTGCATAGTACACATATGCCAACGAATTTCCGCGGTCTATCTCCCTTAATTTTCGTATATTTGAACGGAATATTTGCATCGTTGCATTGTTCAAATTTTATTTTAAATAACTACCAAACAATATTATTCGTTATACAAATAATACTAAATAAATATTCACATAATAATTTCATTAAATTTCATTAAATAATTTCCTAAAATATTTAATACGATTTTAATAAATATTTTCGGTATTAATATTCTCGACATTCTATATCTACATATAACATAGAGAAAATTCAAAATTCAAAGGGATAAAATAGTTATAACAAATGATTATTATTACCCCCCATTTGTCAGAATTTAAATAATTTATTTTAAAATAAAAAAAATATCCGATAAAAGTTTAGAGTTCATTCGAATGTTATCATATTTAATCATCATATTTAATGGCATATTTGAACTTTTTTTTTATTCCAGTTCCCCTATCGGTTACATAAGCGTGAGAAAAAAATATTAACTTCAAATTACTCCACAAATCACCATTTCCAGCCTAATAAATTCACATGATAAATTATTTATTCCATATCGAAATATGAGAACAGGGAAAGAAAAAAAAAATGAGCAATAATAATCGCTGAATTATTAAGTTAACCCACTGCGACAATTTTCTTTTTCATTTTCTCATTGTCAAATAATGGCTTGCTAGAGTGAATTTCCTTTAAATATTTAAATTCACTACACCAATAAACTGAAAAGAATAAAATAAAAGGCAAGACAGAAAGTAAAAGAAAAAAAATAACGCTTTTGCCCGTAGATGCCCTAAATATTTTGTAAGCACCTGCACAGCTGTCTGCTATAAAATAAAAGCCTGGAAACTCTATTGTTGTTCCGACTAACACAAAAGCTTCCGCTTAGGTCAATGCAGATGATCGACAGTCAGGCGAATGAACATAATGCGAAGAGCTTAGCAATTTCCACGTTCACGTGACGATAAAAGAGGTGAAAATAAATAATAAAAAAAAAATCAAACTAGAGTCATAAAGAGAATGGAGTAAGAAAAGGAAGGAAAAAAAAAAATTGAGGGTGGAAAAAAATTTGACAGGCTTTCACACTTTTTTTCCTGTAGCGATGAATCGGAAAAAAAAAATAAATAAATAAATAAACAAATAAAATAAAATAAAATAAAATAAAAATACAAAGATAAAATAAAATTCGATACATTTTCTCATGGCTGAAAAAGTGTTGTGTGTAGCGGTTAACCAAATGTCTGTGCAAGCTGTTGATTTCCCCAGCTGGAATTTTCAGATCTACTTACGACTTTCACAATTTATTTGTGAAGGGAACAAAATAACCTACTCGGACCTTTCGACCCTCTTATGCCCTTCTGCTCAACATTATCAGTCTTCTTCTTTATTTTTTTTTCCCTCTGTCCATTTTCTGCATGACCTTGCATAATATCCATTTAGGGGTGTATGTGAAGGCGTCGATAAAGGTGATCGAGTAACAAGAAGGAGCTGTCAAGTGTGATGGAATAAGCAGAATAAATATCAGATAAATAAAATACAAAACAAAAATTAATTGCATAAATTTTATTAATAAAAAAAATTAATAATAAAATTCATATAATTATTCAAACTAATTATATTGTTAGATATGTATTTTTTTCGTCGTCCGAAATGGTAAATAAATTTTCATGAAAGCTTCTTAATGCCAAGATAAAATTGAATCGCAGAATTTCCTGTATTTTTCATTTAATTTAAAATTTAGCTTCCAATTAAATTTAATTATTTTCTCAACGGATTAAGATGAAAAAAAATCCACTTGAAGATTAAGAATATGTTTAAGTAAACGTAGTATATTTTATTTTATCATATTTAATAAAATATTATATTTATTTATTTATTAAATGCAATGGATAAAAAGTAAAATACTAAAAGACATAGAGTATCAAACTAACTAACCAATTTAAATTTATTTATTTGGTATTATAATCCTGTGATAAATTATTTAATTGCATTACAACGATAAAATAAATCGAGTGGAAGATCCTCGAGTACGGTCAGACATGTTGAAATAAATGGAAGGTACGCAGATATTTTTATGGCTGTTCAGGCGAATCTGGGAGTAATGGAACAAGAGTTAGAGATATTCTATTTCAAGTCACAGGGGCGTGACAGTTACACGATAGGATGAAAGAATAGCAAAAGCATGAGGGTGTGAAATGTATGGTTGTTTGCCATATGAGGCATACATATACTACTTTTACATTTCGTATACTCTACGACAACGTGGCCTCATCAAAAGAAATCCTTGAATGATTTATCACAAGTTTTCTTTTTTTTTTTTTTTTATTTTATTTTTATTTTTATTCGTCCTAGGGAATACAGTGGAGTTATCGTGACTCTTTTTCATTCTTTTTCACATTCCTCGTCTCAACACCTAACCTGAATATATAAAATTATTTATGTTGTACACATGTGAAAAAAAATGTTGAATCCAGTAGTTTCATGACAGTCGCAATTTATTTTTAAGTATACAAAAAATATTTCTTCTATTTCTTCATGTATAAATTTTTAATATAGATTTTTTCTTCTTCCTTCTGTACATATATTTTTTTTAATAAAAATTCTGAGGGTTATTTGCACGGGAAGCGGTATAGTCATGAATATGCATTTAGGGGATTCTTTAAATTAATAATGCCGTGACTTGAGCTCAAGCTTTTTCTAGAGTCATTTTACTGTGCCACTAAATAAATGGAAAAAAAAAAAAAAAAAGGGAAAAATTTATATATTATTCATTTTCTATTTGACTTGTTGATGAAAATTTACGGTGTTGGCTCAATGTTTGCACAGTGCTGTAGTGTGATTGATTCGGTAGGTCATCACCATAAATCTTAACTTATGATGAATCTGGCTAAATATATGTATACAATGCATTTTTAAAGATATTTTTCTTCATTCTCTTTATTTTCACATAAAATTTGAAAAGACCATTTATCATTGTCTGCTTTCAAAATTATTTACGTAGGTTTTGTGAACTTGATGGAAATATTTTCAACTCAACGAGTTGAATTTCCTTTTTTATTTTTCATTTTCATCAGTTACTTTATATTATTTGATTTATTCGTATTATTTTTATCAAAATTTATTCACTTCATAAGATTCATTTACATATTTTTTAATCGTTTATTTTCGTGTTCCAAATCATCCAAAGCAAACTTTACCACAATGATAATCAAAAATGTTACGATTTTTTTTTGGAATATTTCTTATTTTCTTTTCACATCATTTATATTTTGTCGTTTTATTTGTTAGTTGTAAAAAGATGGATAAATTGACTCATTCACCACTTCTTAAGCGTTTCACCAATCAGAAAAAGTTTTCTTATATAAGTTGTGAAAGTCAAACGACGACAAACTAATTTAACAAACTTAAGAGTTCTCTAATGATTGACTCGAAAAAAAAAAATGAAATGTGAATAAAATTGAAGTAAGAAATGTAAATAAATAAAAAAAAATTCATCAATTACAAACAAGTTTTCAATTAATATAAACAGTATTGAAATGTTTTTCATAATTAAAAATTATTTTTCTATTCAATTTTTCCTCGCTCTTTATTTCAGTCAATCAATAAAAGAAAGGAAAAGAAAAACATTTATCAATGCCCCTTCATTTTTATCCGTCTTCTCCTCCCTTTTCATGTACATTTTTTTTTTCCCCTCTTTCACCTCCTCTCATTCGTCGTCCTCTTATCACGACAGATGGGACAGCAGTTAACCCCGACAAATTCCCGTTTGTCTACATATATACAAATGTGTACATATAAAACTCACAATTGTGCAGAAGAAAAAAAAAAAAAGAAAATCCAATATGGAAGTGAAATTCAAGCTTCGCGAATGTCCATTCCAACTTTTCTTTGTCAAAATTTATTCCAATGTGAGTGGGCAATGCAGTTTATACTTTATTTTTTTTCTTCATTACCATTTTATTGCAAAGTAATTTTCACAAATCGATAGTTTACTTTTGTTTTATACACAAACGAATTCATGAAGAAAAATAACAAAAGTATCTCTGTAAAATTTATATTATAAAATACTAGAGAAAATAAAAATATCATCTTAAAATCATTCAATTAAATTGCATTTAAATTAATTGAACATAAAAAAGAACAAGATAAATACTAGATGCTATCAAATAAATTGTACAATTTAATAGCAAGTATAATTAAATGTTCTTTTTTTTTTTTTTTGTTTTTGTTAATAGTATTGTTAGCTTGTCTATAGTATTGTTAGCAGTCTAAACTAAACTAGAGTTGGGTATTTTAATCATCACCTTGAGCAGTGACATCGAGAAAGTGAGAGACGATAAAATATTATGTTCGCCTGAGGCGATACAAGCAACAATGGTAACAATTAGTATAAATGAACAACATTTATAGAGAGCACCTATGTAATATTAAACAAATGATGAAAGTTACTTTCATAATTAAAATTAATTCAATCATACACGAGTGTGTGCTCTAAAACAATTTGAGAAACGTTAAAAAAATAAAGGGCTAATTAAAGTTATAATACTTCGTATGTGCTCAAAATGTACAGTTGAATACAAAAGAGTTTTTCAAGGATAAAAGAAAAATAGGGTAAAGGATTAATGAGTTCTGCGATATTAAATGACATTTATTATTTTAAACGAAATAAAGTTACTCTCAAAAAAACATTACAAATATTTTTTTCATTCTCTTTTGTTCGAAATTTCCAGTTCTTTTTTTTTGCCCTTTTATTCCTCACCTTTGTCCTCTTATCGACACTCTCTCGTTCATGTTGCCATCTTCTTTAATTTATCATTAAGAAAAAAAAAAAAGGATGCTTTCATCCAAAGTAATTTAGTCTATTTTTTTTCTTTTCATTTAATATAATTGCTGTTTAAATTGTCGCTAATTCTCATCCACATTTTATCGCAAAAAAAAAAAAAAAATATTTACTTTATTAATTAATTATTTTTTTATTTCATACTGTGACCTAATATTATTTAATTATATCTAGGAAATGTACTTGACCTTGATATAGATTAGAATGATTAATAGAAATATATTAAGATAGAGAAATATTTGAATGAATTTAAACAGCGTTTAGATTTAAGATATGTCAATTGGTTAACACGAAACTTGAATGGAGTTACAGTAGTAAGCTGTGAATATATATGTATGTATGTATGTATATATCACTGACATTTGAGTTTATAAACTGTCTTGAGTGTGCTTCCGTAATACAAGGAAAACTTATCGTTTCTACTGACACGATCGTGGCTTCAACTGATGATTTAGTATAAAGAAAAAGATTCTTTTTTAAAAACCTGTGACAACGATATACAACAGCATTTTATATACAATTGTATCTGATGACACAAAGTAAAGAGCTGTGAATCAATATACTATAAAAATAAAACACGAAAAATTGAATAGAAAAAAAAAAACATTTTTAAAATTAATTAATTCAATATTGAAATTTTCACTGCAATTAAAATATATTCACTGTGGGTTAAATATCGGCAGTAAATAGATATTGTAATTAAAAATAATTATAAAATTCCGTTAATGATAAATTGAAAGAATAAAAATATTTATTTAGTTTATTTTTTTTTATCTTACGAAAATTTTAGCAGTCATTAAAATAATTTTCCAATTAATTATAAGCACAATTCATTTTCAATTAGATGATTAACCATTGATATATCCAAGTCTCCTTTATTTTCTCTACTGCCCTACATTCTCTGATTTGGTATAGACTTTAAGAGAAAGAGAAAGAGAGTGCAAAGCACGCATCAGAATGAAATTCTCGATCAATGTGAACACAGAGTGTGGTTTAGCACTAGCCTAAAAGCAAATCCACTGATATATTTGCTCTCTAGTTTATCTATACTTTGAAACCCACATTAGTTAGTTAGTTAATATGCACTCTTGTTTCCTATAATTAATTAACAATATACTTATATTTAGATAGGGCAAATAAAATAATATAATAAAATATCTTTATTTAAATTGCTTATTATATTTTAATTTTATTATAATTTTAAATGTGTGGATGGATTTTGTTTTTTTCATGGTTCAATAAATTTTTTACAGATTAAAGCGATAAAGGTTGATGATATTCAAGTGGATAAAACCACAAGAGAATTTGTGTGGTAACCACAACATGGAGGCTTGCACCTATAACCACAGGACTCTGAGTAGTCTGATCACTCAGAGACTTTGACTACTGTCGCATACAGTGACTGGTATGTATAGATATATATGTATGTTGGATAAATATTAACACACTTGTATCATCCTGCATGACATTTAATCTTCATCGTGTAAATTCTCGTTACATTCTAATGAATGTTTATTCAATTAATTATTCATTATAAATGTATAAAAAAAAAATTATTCACTGGATATTTAAGCAAATGTTTAATTTATTTAACTCATTAATTTTTTTTATTACTAAATTTCTATTGTCTCTTTCTATTGTTTATATGATGGATATTAATTTATATATTATTTTATGCGTTCGATAAATTGATGGGATTTTTTATTAATTTTTAAATTTTGTTATCCTGTCAAAAATCAAACTATTTTAATGAAGCAAAGAAAAAAAAAATTTGATTGCAGGTTTTGTTTTATTTACATATTGGGCAGCATTGTCCAACGATAGAACAAGAAAATAAAATGAAAAAAAAAAAGTTGGATTGAATTTAAAAAATAAAAGCGAATTGTAGAGGGAAAAAAAAAATTCTTTAAACTAAATCGGTGCCAAAAATCTCGTTGACAGGTTTTCTCTCTCTCTGTCGTGTGATACGATTTAAGGTTTAGGATTATAGTGAACTTTGACGTAAGAGTGATTGCATTGATGATCACTGTTCATTCGTCTATATGAGATATATACACATGTGTATATATGTATGTATGTGTAAGCTTCATTGTCCGCCCTTGAATAAACCACCAACTGACAATCAACTCAAACAATGAACGGGCCCACAAGGAACTTGAACCATTTATCAGCAATCACAGCCATTTCCAAGTATTCCCATCAACGTAAAATGTCATTTCAATTTGAGGAAGGTTAACGTTGTCCACAGTTTTCAATAAATTCCAACTAAATCTATCACGAAGTTAACTATTGATTCAACAATTCAAATTTCCAATGGATAAAATATATAAATAATATTTTAATATATTTTATTCAGTATTCAAGTATATTTAGAATTCAATAAAGCGGAATAAAAATGCAGCGCAACAAATTTTTCTCCTTTTTTTTTTTAGTTCTGATTCATTCTTTCGATTTTTTTTTTATTATTCATTTTTTCATCTGCATTTTCGCAGATACGTATGCTCTAACAATAGACTATTCGAGTAAATATAATGGGAGATGAGAGAAGTAATCAACGATATAGAAAAATCAAAAATAAAAAAAAATAGAAAAGTCTACTTAAAAGAGGTTTCCCTTTTTTTTTTCTTTATCTCAAATTTCTTAATGGGTAGACGATATCTAATAGCCTTCAAATTGAACTGGTGAATGCATTGAGACAACCTGCCAAGCAACCGGATATCTTAATTGCACTGTATCACTTGATATATACATGTATATCTGTAGTTCAATAGAAAAATCAATTAACAGATCGACGTGTAATCGAGAATAAGCGCGAAAGACTTTATTCGTATTTACTCGACTATTTACAATTATTTGTTTTTTGTTTTTGGATCATCCCCATCAATGCCTGTTGTTTCTAGCTTTATTTTTTGCTTTAATCTGATACAGAACTGGCACAAATAAAATACGCGAGTGAACCCCTAATGCAATACTGTTAATTCTATCAATAGCCAAATGTGTTAAATGAATTATTTGATAGAAAAAAAAATTTCAAGTGAAGATAAATTTTTTTTTCTTTTAAATATATAAAAAATACTTTTGATGATAAATTTAATCAACGATTGATTATATCTAATTCAACTTATTGTAAACACTCACCAGTCAATGAAGAATATGCCCCTAATGTCACAATGAGAAAAAAAATAAAGCCGGAGTGAAAATAAAAATTATTTAGACTTTGAATTAATGTCGCTTGCAATGAGGTTACCACGGGCAATTGTGTGAACGAACGGGAACAAACGTTGGATATATCACGAGTTTATGGATGAGACTACCGTGCTACAATGCGGCCTGAACCTGACTGAAACCTACACGTCTCGCCAGGGGCAACGCGTCCGCGCAATACTCACGACACATTGACAGACAAACCGTCGACCCGAAACACCAGAGTCAAATTATTTTCGTTGTGGTTCGATGCCCTGAACATTAAATTAAAGTAATGCTTATTGCATACTCACATGATTGTTAAACGAAAAACGAAATATTATTGAAGGGTATTTGATATATTTTTAGTTAAATAAATGACAGGGAAAATAATTATTCGTGATTATTTTTTCAAATGATGAATTTCAAGTGAAAATATTTTTTGTGGATTAAAATATGGAAACAGAATTTTATTCTGCAGTTCTTGATGCATTTGAGAAAGTTCTGTACCAGACGGATGAGACAAGAGAAGAAGAGAGTAAAAGAAGAATACCAAAACTTATAGCAAAGAAGATATATAAACTCACGTTCGTATTCAACTCTTCCAAGTCTTTTCTTTTATATTTCCCTTTCTGGTTTCGCTACGTTCGGGATAGAGTTTTCCCCGATGAATTTCTAAACTTGATTTAACACTTCAAAACTGAATAGTTTCAAGATTAGATGTGGCAGTGTGTTTTCATGAAAGATTATACGAAACTTTGACGAAATCTCATTGAGATAACGCGTCTTCTATTCGTTAAAATGAATTTTTTTCTTTTTTCGTTTAAATAATACACGAATAAAAATTGAATAATATTCAAATTCCCACGAGAATATATTTACGTTTAATTAAAAATGAATTAAATTTGTTTTATAAATTCAATGAAATTTGTCATTGAACCGACTATAATAATCTCAAAGGATTTAACGCACTACTGTCTTACCAACAGGATAGTATGAATTATTTCATGTTAATCTGCTGTCCCATCAGAGCTGTAAATAATATTGCATGAGTACATCCACGAATATATTCAACCGGGAAATTATTCGACAATTCTGAATTTGATGAATTTCCAATGGTCTTTAATACTTCATACAGAAACTAAAGCACAAAGTGAAAAGAGAATGAATAAACAATAGACATTCTCTCATACATTTTAACTCAATTGCAATATTTATATTTTTACTTGCCCGTCAGTTCGTGCACTTTTTTATTCTTTCTCCATTCTCCTGAGAATAGCATTTTTTTTTATTTACCGCAGCACAAATTGAGGCATTTTGTTCGTAGAATGTGGGATCAGTGTCTGCCAGAGGATTGCAAAAGCTTCGTCAAAACGTCACAAGCAATATAATATCAAGCAGATAAACTGTAAAAGTATAAAAATAAATAATAAATTATGAAGTATACATGATGGATATCAGATATTGTATACGTAATATTCAAGTTTGTATTTGAATTTAACCTAACGTGAAAAATATTGAGATAAATCACCGAGAGTTCATGGTTGAAAGTCTAGGTAAGAATGATGACTAAAAGATTAAAAAAGCAAAATTGACAGTGAAAGTGACTGAGTTAAAGTTACGGGAAGTAAAAGAAAATATCGTAGAGATTAAGTTCAGACATTTGACCGAGAGAAAAAAGTTTATCAAAAATAAATATCAACTTTATACAAATGTTCGTCTATCAGAGACCATTTCTCCTGACGTTAATTTTCCTCATCTAATTTATTCATTCATTTATTTAATATTCTCATCATTTTTATTCTCGGCCTTGCACAGGAAGTGAAGTAAATAAAATAAAACTTCATTATGACTTTACTTATTGATTATACTCGTAAAGTCGTTGAAAAATAACTTGAGGAAAATTCTACTTGATGCTCTTTCACAATATTCGACCTTATTTATTCTTGATATATATATTTATTTTCTATTTTTTTTATTTCAAAACATAATTATAAGCGGAATAATGTTTTATTATTTATGAAGAATCTAGACGCGCGATAGTGAATCGATCGATTGAACCACTAGCAATGCAAAATAAACGAGTTGAAGTTGTATCGTCGAGGGGTGTATTGCTATAGAGATGAACCAAATTACTTCCAATATTGATGACATCAAGATATAGGTAAACGCGTTATAGATCCGAGTGACTTCGACAAGCCGCAAAATTTTATTTGCTCCTCCTATCTCTTGGTATACATCGTAAACGCCACAAAATCTATCCACTTTTCATGGTATATTGACTGTATGATATTACTGCCTGGCAACTATCTATTTATAAATTGTATATGAATACGTATAAGTTTAATTTTTATATTTTTTATTGTTTTTATAACGAAGAAAAAAAATTAAATGTCAATTGATTTGTGGCTCAACTATTGCAAGTGTCATTCGCCTTACAGTGGTGGCATTCAATTAATTATTCATTCTCATTCTCCGACAGAGAAAATCAATAAGAGACTGTCTATACTAAAGCAAGTTTATTTAGCGATGTGTTGACAAAATATGAGAAAATATATCTAAAAATAAAATTTTAGAAATTTACATTATAAATATTTTATTTAATTTTTCATCACGACTAAATTATTTTTTACGATATTGTATGACTATTTTACTTATTAATTAATACACACATATATTTATTTTTTACTTATTTTCAATCTTTAGCCACTAGTCGCTCTCAGAAACTGATTTTCGAGAGACAGGAGATGCCGACCTGAATGTAAAACAGAAAAAAAAACGTCGAGGTGAAATTTATTATTACAAGATGGATGAATTTTTTGAGAATAGTAATTGGGATTATTATTAAACAAAAAAAAAAATTACCTCGCTGATCCACTAGCACTGCGTGACCTGCTACGTGATCCGCTTTTTGATCTGGAACGGGATCTAGATCTTGATACACTTTTGCTTCTTGATCTTGATTTAGATCGAGAACGTGATTGACTTCTCCTCGATTGACTTATAGACCTTGAGCGCGAACGGCTCTTTCTAGATCCACTGCCGCTTCGTGATCGACTTCGCCTTGATCCGCTACCACTTCGAGATCGTGAACGACTTTTACGAGATCCACTACCGCTGCGTGAACGCGATCGACTCTTTTGCGAACCACTACCACTCTGGGATCTTGAACGGCTTCGTCTTGATCCACTGCCCGACCTTGAGCGTGATCGACTTTTTCTCGATCCACTTCCACTCCTTGATCCACTGCCAGATCTTGAACGTGATCGACTCTTTCCGGATCCAGAACTTCGTGAATGCGATCGTGATTTGGATCGACTTCGCGATCTTGATGCACGCGATCCCTCTGACTCTGATCTAATTCGTCGTTTGCCTTTGCTGGGACCTGCCTCATCACCACTTACATTATTGACATCTTTATCACTTTCAGATTCACTCGTTGAAATGGTTTCTTTCGATAAGAAACGTGAACTATTTCGGGTAACTTCTGGCGCAGGTTTACGACCCTTTTTACCACTACCAAGTTTACGTCCTCGCTTTGCGCGTGGACGATCACTTTCAGAGCCACTTCTGTCTTCATTCTTTTTCTTTCCTTTGCCACGACTTCGTCCTTCGCCACTAATTTTACGCTTTTTCTTTTCACGTGGCGCCGCGTCTTCACGACGTTCTTCACCACCCGATCCATCACTATCACTCACATATTGATCAGTACGAGGACGTCGTCCCTTTTTGCCAGGCTTTTCTGTTGGCATATCGCCAAATACAAGAACATTTTTGGTTTTTTCCACGTATTCTTGTCGTTTTTGCAACATTTCTTCTTCTTTTTGACGACGTAATTCTTCCAGCTTTTGCTGTTCCTCAGTCTGTCGAAGTTTGAACGCTTGTCTATAATGAAATAAAAATAAAAAGTTTCAATGTGAAAAAGGAAAAAAAAAATATAAAAAATAAATTAAAAAATTTTTTAAATAAAACTCACCTTTCTTCTTCCTGTTTTCGGCGCAACATTTTTTCTTCCTCATCTAATCTTCTCGCCCTCGCGACATGATATTGTGCCTGTGATAATAAGTCTTGACATTTTCTCGCTTCAGCTTCAGCGAGTTGCTCCATCCTATCACCATGAGTTGCCAAGTATTGGAAATACTTATGTGACAGTCCTAATTCATGCACCGCTTGAAGGACCGTTGTCAATGTAGATTTTTCATCTTTTAATATTTGTGTCGCTAGTCGTTGAAGAACAAGCGCTATATTATATAGCAATACCGTGTCTTGTGGCGCTACTCGACGTGCCTAAACAAATTAATGTTGCAATAAGATTTTCATTATATTAAAAAATTCCTCAACTATTATTCATATTTAAAATACAAAAATTCTTTGTATTAAATAATAAATACCTTCAATAATGTCATCTTTGCCTCCTTCAATTTGCCAGCTTTGAAATACGCTCGCGCAAGATATTGTAGCACTTCTACATGATGGTACTTGTAAAATTTCCTCAGGCAATTTTCATACTGTAAATATAAAGTTAAATTCGAGCTGTTAGTTTAAAGCTTCAATACAGAATACATCCACACATCAAATTGTTTAATTAAAATTCGTGTATAAAATGATCAAAGAAACTAATTACCATTTGAATAGCGCTGACAAATTGTTTTTGTTCAACGTAAATATGTGCAATATTTAGCCAAACGTCACAGAATTCCGCTGTAGCTTCGCGCACCTGGGCAAAAATATCACGTGCCTCGTTCAGACACCCTTTGTGCGCTAAAACAGCTCCGATACCATTTGCAGCCCAAATATTCTTTGTATCAGTACGAAGTACTTGTTTATACATAGCTAAAGCACGATCTTGATGGCGCTTTTCACGATCCTTGTCTTTTCCACTTTGATGCAGAGTTTGAAGCCAAATATTTCCAAGGGCAATTAATGAGTATGCATCATTTGTTGACGATGGATTTTTCAATATTCTCTCGAATTTCTTTTGCCCTGGTCCCCATTCCATTTTTGCAAGATGCAGGTTGCCGAGCAATGACCACGCATCTGGATGTTCATTATTAATTCGAAGAGCGTCTTTGAACCAATCGGACGCCTCATAAATTTGTCCTTTATCACGCGCCATACAACCAAGTCGTAAATAACAATCCATGTAATTTGGATGTTCCTTCAAAATGTCTTTGTAGAGCTTTTCAGCACGATCAAATGTACATAGTGCTTCATTCAATCGTGCAAGATTATATGTTGTTGTTACGGATATTGAATTGTAATAATTAGGATCATCTTGTGCGTCAGTTTTTGAGCGTGCCAATGAGTCTTCAAAATTTTTTCGAGCTTCTTCTAGATTACCCAAACGATAATGCAACGCACCAACATTATTTAATATCTCCGGTGGGATTTCAGCCTCAACTTTTTCTTTTAGTATTCTTGTTGCAGTTGCATATGCGTTTAATGAAGCATTCAAATCACTTTGTTCCAGAATTTGAGCGAGTTCAATCCATGCTTCAACATCATCGGGAAACTGCTCTGTTACTTTTCGCAAATGATTCTTTGCAATATCACGTTTTGATTGTGAAGTTGAATTTGCATAGAGCGATCCGAGGATTTTCATAGTTTCGTAATTGCCAGGTTGTGCTTTTAAAACTTTTTCAAAGCACTGTGCAGCGTTTTCTGGATCACCACGATAAATATACATTTGACCGAGGCCAAAGTGTGGCAAAACAAATGCTGGTGGCGCGAATTGCGTTGCTTGATAATAGTATTGAAAGGCTTGATCATAATCACCCTGAACATGAAAAGCACGCGCTAATTGGTAACAACTCTCAGCGCGCATTGCTTCATTTTCAGTATTATGAAACGCATGCAATGCTAAATGCTGCACTTTATTGTAGTCTTTTTTAAAAAAAAAGTGATTAGCAAGGTGATTTAACACCATTGGATTTGTTGAATCGATGGTGTATGCTTTTGATAGCATTTGAACGCCACTCCTTATAGTTTCCGGCTGCTGTTGATTAAGTTTTAGAATAGCTAGACCGACTAGTGCGCCCACACACTGTCCGTCTAGCTGCAAAGCACGTTCAAAAGCTAAACGTGCTTTTTCTTGATTGTTTAGTTTCATGAAGCAGTGGCCCATGCCTAAACGCACAGCCGCTGGACAATTCGGATTTGTTCTCAATGCTTTTTTGTAGAAAACTAATGCTCCACGATAATCTTTTTTATTAAATGCTATGCAAGCTTTGCCAAGTAATGACGGCACATTATTCGGTGATTGATGAACCACAAAATTGAATTGTGCATCCGCTTGTTCTAATTTATCACCTTCCAGTAATAAAAAATACGCTCTTCCCAATAAATGATTTTGATCATACATGATGATTTTATCAGCAGTGGTATATAACAATGTCGCTTTGGTAAAAAGATCACGTTTTTTGTCTTTATTTTTTTCACGATTAGCTTCTTGTACGTAATATGCAGCCAACATATCCAACGCACGCATTTGA
>JAQQBS010000004.1:6929127-6991326 GCA_030347275.1 Microctonus aethiopoides
CCATCTGGTAATTGGTCCAGGTAAAGTTCAATCACCTATAAAATAATAATTTTTCACAGATTTTATATTAAAATTTTTTAATTTAACATGTTGACGAAGAGGATAATTTTTTTTTTTGCTTAGTTTAGTCTCCTCGTGGAGGTTAGGATAGTGTTTTTCACGTTCTTAAACGCGCTCATTTATTAAGTGAGGAAACATTGAGGTTAGGTTTAGCTAATTGGCGCACAGTTTGGTTCATCTGGTAGCGAATTATTTTTTATAAGATATTGAAATGGAAATTAGCATTAATTCATTGAAAAAAACTTACCTCATCCGTATCACGTAATGGAATTTCAATAGATCCCGACATTGTGAATAAATAGTTCAATTTTTATAAATTGCACAAAAAATAAACCATTGATAGTGATACAATATCGGGACTGTATTAGCTTGGTAATGCGAATAGTATAATAAACGAATCACAAATGAATACAATTTTATTAAATCACTGAATTTTCGGAAAACTCACGCGTCTAATTTGTCTCGCAACGATGCAAACACTGCGAAGAACAAATCACAATAGAACTAAATCTATGTAAAATACTCGAACTTATGAAAAACTGTACAGCAACTGATGCGCCACCTCAACGACCTAATAGCGAACTCAGTCATAAAAAATGAAGTTCCTTTTGACTTTGAAAGAGGTCAGCTAAGTCACATAACCTGCAAAACTTATGCTGAAAGTAGTGTTACCAACCCAGTGTCGGTAAAATATACTGAACTTAATTGCGTTATCGCCCGTGCGCGGCGTTCGCATACTTGAGGCTGGCCCACATGAACCGTTATACTGTCATGGCGTAATTTTAAATATATAACTTGTAACGGCAAATGAAGTAGAAAATATTTCTAAAGCTAAATTCCAAGGTGCTCTTCACTTCCTGGTAACTAATTCAAATAAAGTTCAATTACCTATTAAATAAAAATTTAAATAAAACATTGATGTTAAGTGTTAATTATCCGACTGATAATAATAAATTTGCGTTTCGTAAGTAAAAAAAAAATTCCATTTCATAACTATTTATATTTGCATTATCTACTTAGAATTTAAATGATTAAATTTCGTTGGAATTCTATAGTCAAATGAGACGTTATTAGGGTGATAATGCAATTATTTAAACAAACAACATTATCATATGATGTTTATTCATTCTCAATGAATTTATTGATAAATAATATATAACAAAATATTTCAAGAAAAATTGTAGACCTTGAGATAATTGCATAAACATTTTTTTTTTTCTTGAGCAATAAAAAATATCGATGATTACAATTATTTAAAGACAGACAAGTTTGTCGTCTTTGGTATTTGATTAATATTTGATTATATGCATTATGATAGAATTCAAATAATACTTTGAATTAGAAGTTAGCGATTATACAAAATATACAAAAAATATTTTATAAAATAATCAACTAGGAGAAAATTATTTGGCACATTATTTGTCATTCTAAATCACTCTTTTCTATAGAGTGGAATAATTTAACATCTCCCAATGTAAACCTCCTATCGTATTATTTTATCATATAGTCATAATAACAATACTTATTATAATAATAGTTTTTTGGAAGAAAAAAATATTTAATTTCAGTCTAAAGATCAGTTGCTAATTGTTATTTCAAGCTTCAATCAATGCTCTCTCCATATTTTTTATTTGAAATACAAATTGAGCGAAAAAATATTTCTACTGGGCAATTGTAATTAATGAAAATTTTATCATTAATAATAATCAATGCGCAAATGTTTTGGTAAATCATTTCCAAAAGATTGCCATAAGAAATTCTGATGATTCTACATTTCAAACAAATAATTCTTCAAACCTATATGAATTATAATTAATTTGAATATTAATTACGTTTCCTCATGCATTCACTCTTTCATGTAAAATTCTTATGTCTCAATATAAATTTCATGAAATTTTCTCTTGACGATGACACTACAATGATCAGCTCTTATTTCATTCACTTCAACGAATTATAAATCACAATTAAACGTGATTTTATTAAATATAATAATTATTATTTATCATTAGAAAGTTTTATCGCTACTTTTTTTTTATCTGGTGTGTTCCCTTGAAGGAAATTAACATTCACTAGAAGAGCGTGAATATTAAAAAAATTTCCATGTTAATTAATTATTAATCATTAATATTTTCTCTTTCAAGAGAAAGCAAAGAATAATTTTTTTTCCTTATATACGAATCCACAGGACGTATTTTCATTCTTAATCACCTACAATTTTCCTGGTTTTTATTTTTATATTATAAACCTGGTGTTCTTTATCTTTATCTTCATTTTATTCTCTTTGAGTTTTAATTATTATTCGTAAATTTCGCAATCTTCAAACGATATTGTTTCACAAATCGCTTGATTGCCATAAAATGATGTAAAGGCCGTATCAGAGCTACCACTTAATGGTACACTCTTTGCTTCTATTGTTTCTCTGTCGCTTGGAATAATCGATGACGATTTGATGTCTATAACATCAAGAGTACCATTAACTGCTGATATTCCTGAAGCTGTAGCCATTTCTACTTCACCTGCACCTTCTGGATGTGACATACGTCTTAAAATAACATCACTGATAAATGAAACAAAGAGAAAAAAATATATTTATTTAGAATATATTATCAAATTCCAATTATGATAATCAATAATTAATATTTTACCTGTAATCCGGCGCTGGAGTTTCCATTTGTTGCTGACGTCGTGAATTACTTGACATTGGTGTTCTTTTAACTGAATAAATAAATATTCCAGTCATCGTCAAAGTGTATGACAAAAAATACAAAGTGTGAAACTGGAATAAATTAATTATTGAATATTTAATTCACATTTTTATTATCAATTATTGTCTATTTAAATTTCTATTTTTTATAATGTGTTGAAATTAATTTATTACCTTATATTGATGCTTCAACATGCCCACCAAAACATTGAAAAAGTCTGCTGTAAGGAGGAATAATTGCAACGCAGTTGCGCCAGATCCAAATAAAATAACAGGAACGAGAGAAAAAAATACAAATTGTGTTATGCAATAAAATATTAATGCTGTTATAATAACTGGTGTTGCTGTATTCCATGATGCTGATTCAATTTGTAATCGCTCCAGAACAGCACTGAAATAAATTCTCCATCAATGATAAACGAATATAATAAAATATAATATTATTATTTAATAACTTACATTTGACTGCAACTAATGATGGTCCCAAAGAATCCAATCATTCCTAAATATTCAATAATATCAATGGTTTTAACTGCAAGCTCTTGAAGAACTGTAGTTACAGAAAATAAAACAGCACCACCCAAACACAGCATATCTCCAACCAATTGATCTTTACCTAAAGAAAAATAAATAAATAAAAATTATCCAATTGATTTATTTGAAGAAAACAATTATAAAAATCTTTACCATTGGCTCCAAGATCTTTATTGTCATCGATTCCAGCCCAAACAAGACATCCAACTCCCATCAGACAAACAGATATACCAGCAATATGAATTATCCGATATCTCACACCAAGCACAAGGCAAGACAAAGCCAAAGCAACAGGAATAGCAACGCAATCCAGGAGCTTTTAATAATATAAATTTATGCTATTGTTATCAAGTGATAAAATAATCACTATTAATAGTTGGAAAAGTTTTGATATTATATATGACAAACAATTTAGTTTGGCAATGATGGTGGGTGAATTCAATTGAAAAGTTTCAAGTAGTTACCTGGATGCTTGCCAAACTTGTATATTGGTGAGAGAAAGTTATGAGTGTATTTGCCTCGACATCAATGAGTGCAATGAGTAAATATCGCCAACCTCGTGCTTGTAAAACGGAAAAAAGTCCATTGCCTGCACCTCTACAAGACATCCATGTTGTATATACCAAACACATCATTGCATAGTGTGGCATATTTTGTCCTATTGTTTTAGAGACAAAAAAAACAAACAATACAATGAGAGAAAATAATATTTTCTTCTAATTATTCAATTAATTCCTATGAATTATTATTGTTTTACCCGTTGGGATTCCAATCTTTGGCAAGGATACTGTGTTTATATAATGATTTAACTGCGTCATCCAATAAAGAACAATGGACAAAAATTGTCCAAGAATAATAGTTCTCCATACAGACCTGGATATTCAAAAACAAAACAAATACTGATAATAAAATTGATTTAATGATAATAAACTTCCGGTATCACTACCGGCGTCTGGCAAAATCCAAATGACATTTAAAAATATCTACCTTAATTAATTCATAAAAAAAAAAATAATTTAAATTATTTTTTTACATTATAAAATAACTATTTAAATTGAATGAATAATTTTTCTACACAGCCAAGCATATAATTAATAATGATATGCAATTAAATTTAATGATCCACTTGAAATTATGTACACAGATACATAAAGCCGGCTTTGTCAAAGAACTGTTGAAGTTTCTTGCAGTAGTAAACACACCCGCGCACACTTTAACCCGGGAACCACCCATCCACCAAGCCGGAAGACGCATTGACAGTCCAATGAACCCGTTGAATAATAATTAATAAATATATTTATTTAATACACTCACCATTGACTTAATTCCGATATGTAATTCTCAATTTTATCGCAAATCCCATTTCGGGGTTGCATATTTGTATTTTGATTGCAATTACGGCCGTTTGCTGACACTCCCAAGTACGGGTGCATTTTTCACCCTGACGTATCGTTCACGCCACCCGCCGGGGGTTGCTTACGCCTGCGCGACCCCATTTTAATCTTTGTCACGCGCGCACTCCCCCGCTTTATATATATATATATTATACATATACAATGTCTGTATTTTTTTTTTCTTCTCATTGTACACAATTTTTTTCGCTTCCACTTTGCTGTAATATACTAGATATATCATCTAAGCATTTATTGTAAATGCTTCTCTTGCAGAATTCACTTCCCACTTCTTGTATACAAGTACGTGACCCATTTTATCAAACGTTTTCACGCGTTTCATTTAGATCATCCATGTAAGAATGGTGTTTCAAGCGAGTGATAAATGCTATGAATGAAAAAAAAAAATTTATTTATTGATGAGACTTATTTTTTGGTGATAAATAAATAAATGAGCGATGAATAAAAAGCTTCATTTGTTATGTATAATTATATTAATCTTTATTCTCGGTTAACCCTGCCGAAGATTTTCTTTCTTTGTTTATTTACAATATATTGACAATCTCAGTTATAATGTTTGTCAGGGAAATTAAATAATAATCTGGCGATAAATTATTCGTAGGGATTAAATCACACGAACATTCTTTCATTATAAAGTATTTTTTTTTTGTTGATAAATAAATTTATCACTTATATACGTTTATGGTAAATAAATAAATATTGCTCTCGACAGTCAAATAATCTGAGGGGTGATAATTAATATTTATTGCACTATTAATGTGCTGAGAAAAAAATTATGAAACACGGATAATTTGTTTTTTTTTTTTTAATAAAGATAAATTTGTGCATTCAGCGTTATTATATCGTGATTGATTTTTATTGAAAAAAAAAAAATCAATCGACACGATATAATTTTGATTCTACATTATAATTATTTTTATTTATTTATTTTTTCTTTATGAATTGTATTGAGCTATTACAAAGTTGGAAAAATAGGTGATTTAATTGCGATAGTTAATTTTGGGCCAATTAAAGATTGACCCATCGGCGATTGAATATCAGCAAATTATTTTATTTATTCATTTTTTTAATTTACTGTTCAATATTTATTTTTTTATTTATTCAATTTATTTTTTGATTTTAAAAGCCTCAACTGTTAACAAGCATTTTTGTTTTTATTATCCATTTTATAATTTCTGTTTCATTTTTATGATAAAAAATCTATAGCTTTTAATTCATAAACATTTCAATTGTAACAGCTCGATAGTTGTTTTATACTGTGAGATTGTCACTTTATGTATAGAATTTTTATTTTCCTCCCCAGCTGAAATTGATCCATTTGTATCTTCACATTCCCGGATCAAATATAAATACAAAACTTAATAATTATTTTTTCTTCACTTCTTCCTCTACCGCTTCATTTTGCTTTCTAAAGCAATCACCAACAGGGAAGAAATCCCACATTCTCTGCTGATACATATTCCATACATAGGTCTCCTGACCCGTGTATTCCGTGTCGGGTTTGTTAATCAGATGCATAAGGAAAAACCTGAAAACAATATTAAATCATAAATCATATTTAAACAATAAAAAAAAATATAAATATTTATGATAAATATTCTTACATGTAATTGGCAAGATTGTGTTCTTGTTGAACATGAGTATCAAATCCATGTGGTACTGTGTCAAAATATTCTTTACCCAAACCACATATAAAACAATTACTTTCCATATTTGTCTTGACATTTTCTAATTGATCACGAAGCTCACCAAAAGCGTCGATAATTAAACCTGAAATAACATTTGATAATGAGATAATAGTCGACAATTATTATCCTCTGGTATTTTAGAATTTCGTTTATGAATTAAATAGTAAAATAATTAATTTTACCTTGAATGATAGCTAATAAAATAACGATGATGAAGAAGAAAAAAGATATGTCAAATATTATTCGCCAGACCTCGTAAGCATCACCATCAGGCTCGCCAATTTCATCACCAATACCGCCACCAGCTCTTACTCCTTTATAAAGATGAAAAACGAAACACTAAACACGAAAGAAAAATCAAATTAATTTATATGAATATTTGTGAAAATAATTAAAAAATTGCATGCAGGAAAATTAAAAATAAAAATTTACCGTCGCCATGTCATGGCATTTTTTATCAACTTCATCATCCTCTTCTTGAATATAAAATTTGCGGAAAAAGTTGAAGGCAAAAACTGTATAAATATATACAATAATAGTAAGCAACATCACAGTTAAAACTAATTGTTTTCCATTGTGTGTTACTGATTCTAAAATTGTTTTAAGAGTTTTGAATCCAACTGCCACATCGAGCAAGTGCGCCGCGAAAAAGAAATTATTATAATTGCCAAGAACAGAGAATGAGAAATACCACAAGCTGTATAGAAATGCCTGTAATAATTAATAATATTATTTAATATCAGTGAAAAATATTCAGAATCATCAATTTGAAATATTTTTAATATATTGAAGCAATACTTTATCGGTGATGGTAACGCCTGCTTTCCACACTTGATACCTCCAATCAATATTTACAATACTGAAAGTATAAATTAAAGAAACAACATTATTTACAAAGATTAAAAAAATTAATTTACATTCAAAAAAATAATTATTCAACTCACAAATGAATAAGTCCAGAGCCTTCTTCTTCCTGTTGACTGAACGATGTTTTTTCCATTCCAAGAAGATTGCTGATGTAATCAAAATCATAAGTTTCACTGTACTTTTGCCGTACTTTTTTCTTAACAAATTTATCCCAATAATTAACAGGAAATGTTTTTGCCGATATGACCATTTTATCCCAATGAGCTTTAATGTCTTCTTCGCTCGGTGTTTCAGTTATATACAATCCGTCAAATTCAACACGTCGTGCAATTTCTTTTTCACGTTTAAAAATAGCCAATGGCACTTTTAAATGATAATAAGCCACTAACATTGCCAAAGAAACGATTGAATGAAGTGCTGCCATCAGCCTCATAACGTGTGCCATATAATAAAAGTCTTCGGACACAGAGACAAATTCAGGTGGTTCATCTTCGTCCTCCTCAGATCCCATACTGTCTCCACCACTTCCAATATCACCGCTGCCACCACTACTTATTCCTGATCCCGATCCACTTTCACCAGACATTTCTGATAACAATGCCGCCATTGAATCGCCACTACCATTCTCCATCTGATCATCTAATGATGTGACTTTGTAAAATAGAAGCATGAAATTGATGCAAAATGCAAGAACAAGTGCAACGTATTTTAAATTATAAAAATTACGTGCAAGAAATGAAACAACTCTGTGTGTATATTCAGACAGTTCAATGCTTGATCCAGATGATGGTTCAGATGTAATTTCTTGCTTTGCCTCAGCTTCAACAGCAGCCATCGCTGCTTGTTGTGCTGCTGCAGCTTCCGCGGCTGCAACTGCTTGAGCTCGTGCTTGCTCACCGCCAAGAAGATCAGCCAAAGTTACAGGTCCATCAGATTCACCAATTTCACCTCTATTCGTTTCATCAATTGCACCTTCTTCTGGTGAACTCTCGCCAGCTTCTTCTATGCTTGATTGTGGCGTTGATGCGTTTGATTCATGAGCTGCAATTTTGATTTGTCCACCCTCTTCTTTTGTTATGTCCATTCCAAATGCTTGAACTTGTAAATTTGATTCATCGGGAGTTGGTGGCAACGCTGGTAAATGTCGTAATGGTTTTTCCTCCTCTTCTTTGACCTCAACAATTGGCTCTTCAACATGTGGACCTCTCATTAATGTTAATAACAATTTTAAAAAATAATTTATAACAATTCCAACGCCAAAACCAGAATAATAGAATGCATAAAATATCATCTTGAAAAATGCTATGAATAATTCTGGTATTGTCATTTGCTGCATTTCAGCAATTTTATTTTTTATATTAGTCGGTGAAAACATTGAGAAGAAGAAATAAACACTGTCTTTGAATGCTTGAATTACTCGTCGTATTGGATCTTTATTTCTTTCTTCATCATCTTCACTCATATAAGTGTAAGATGTATCTCTGGCTTTACCAATTCCTCCGCTTTCTTCTACTGCCATTAATGCACTTGCATGTTGCATTTCAAATATTGCATCCTCACAGAAATTTATAAATGTCTCTAATTTTTCTTTATCACCAGCTTCGACAACTGTGCTATAGAAATATGATCGTTTTGATTCTTTAATTTGTGGTTTTTCCCATTGTTCAATATTTGATTCTTTGATTTCAAAGTATACTCGTTCAATTTTTCTATTGCCACCCAATATTTCAATTCTACCGAGGAATGGCTCGAAATAATTGAGTACCGAACCCGCAGTTTCTAAGAAACGCGCGAGTCGTGGTTCATTTGGCATATGTTCTGATAAATTGGTCAATAAAACAGCTAAATTAAAGCCAATTTCCTTTGCAGGCTCATGAAAACGATCCATGAATGCAACATAATCAATTTTACCATCATGATTCGTTTCACAGCATGCTAACATAAATTCAATTTCCTCCCTGAAATTAAAAAAATTAATTAATTATATATTTAAATGGATTATAAATTCATAAATGCAAAAAAATATTCAATATTTTTTTTTTCTTACGGTGTATAACTCTTTGCTTGTTCCATTTTTTCTTTAAAGTCTTTTGGATATACCCATCCATCTGAATTCAAATCAACTTCTAGAAAACTTGGTGAAGTAACAAGATCCTTTAATTTAAGGAACATATCGAAATACTTTAAAATTAATTCCACATTACCGGCAGATTCCACTAATGTGTCTACCATTTGCTTTCCAATTGTGCCATTCACAACGTTACCTATCAAATTAAATCAACAAATTATTGAATAGAAGAAAAAACAAATCAAATTTTATACATCAGAATATTTTAAATTATTTTACCCTCAAGCATAGATAACATCATGGTAATCATATCCTTTTGTAAATTCAACAATTCTTTCAATAAATCCACTTGACTTGAATGCTTCGATAATTTATCCTGCATGTGAGAAAATAAGAAAAGAAAACCACCAACGGCATCCCACAAACGTGAATGTGCCAATGCTTGTTGATTTTGTGCACAGGGACCTTGAATAACTTCAGTTAATGTATTAAATACTTGACTAGCAACGCCAATTGCTTTGAAAAAATTCGCTTTGCCAGCTGGATCAATTAATTCTTTGCTTGAATAATGCCAGTAAAAATCCATAATTGATTCTTGAAGTCGTAGAAGATAATCAACTGTACATATAACAACATTTACTGTAGTTGTATTTCCTGCCTGAGTTCTCAAGTAATTTTGCCAGTCTGAAAATCAATCCAACAAATAAAAAAATAAAATTATGGCTTCTCCATCGGATTTAGATATTAATTAATTGATTAATTATTTGATCAATTGATTTTTACCAAGATTATGACCCTCGCAAGTCAGTTGAATAAATCTAAACAAGGCGCACGTGAATTCTGCATCATGCATATTTTTTTCCCCAGCTGCACCCTCAGATCCAACGCCAAGTCCTTCAGCTTTCGTATTCCTCTCAAATGCATCGAGATCCAATACGCTACATGAATTCATAAGTCCAGCGATTGAGGTGAAAAATCCAACGTCCTTTTTCTCCTTTAGATGATTAAGCATCCCGCGTTGAATCTCAATATTTCCTCCACGTAAAATTGAGATCCCCAATTCCAATGTCTTCATTACCATTTCGCTTGGCACTCCCTTGCACGCTGATATATGCAAAAGTACCATTTCGGCCACTCCACGATTTGCCAATCGTGCTTGATGGAATAATAATTTTTGCTTCACCATTTCTTGCTCCTGTATATTTAAATAAGTCAAAAAAAAAAAAAAAAAAAAATATATGTATTAAATAATTTATTCATTCAATATTAAATAATTAAATAGGAAAAAAGTTTGTTTCACGATCATACAATTTCTAAAATAAAATCTTACCATAAGTTTGTACATTGGCCTCTTCAGAAGGCAGGCAGAGAGAAATATACTAGTTGTAATTTCAGTTAATTGTAAGTGGCAAACAGAGAAATGTTAATTAAATTAAAGAAAAATAATTAAAGGATTTAATTATCAACTTATGTTTCTAAAATTTATATTTTAGGAAGATGAATAATTGGGATGTCAATGACTACCACGAATAAACAATTAACAGATAAACAAATTGAAGCTTTATATAACTACACTATCTTACCAATATGAGCTTATGCGTCGGCTGCTGGCCGATTAGTTAGTTCAAGAAAAAAAAAATAAAGAGACAGAGTTCGTGCATTAATTATCACATGTTGCATTAATCGTATCTATATTATTTTGGGTGTCATTCAATTGGCTGCGAAAAAAAAAATTTTTTTCAATCATCAGGCTCAATTAAATAAATTAAACTCACATGAATCGATGCACCACCCTCTTCTTCACCACCTTCTTCATCCTCGCCTTCTTCTTCCTCTTCACCACATGATTTTGATATAATTTGCGCATAACTCATGTAGAGAAAGTCTTCTTGAAGTGCACCAGAACGTTCTGTCATTGCACCACGACAAAATGTGGTAACTAATTGAGTCAGTGGATCCGGTTTGCCTTCTTCTTCTGCTTTATCCATTTTCTTCAGCTCAGCATCTTCAAATGATTGCTGAAAAATCAAATCGTGTTATTTATTTTAATTTTTTTCGATAAATAGACAGATAATTAAAATTATTTTTACCGTGAGATCTTCAATCATCACTTCCTGTCCAACATTTTCATCCTGAAGCCACAGTTCGTAGTAGGTTCTTGCGAAAATATTGATGGCACGATGTCTAAAACAATTTATTTTTAAATATTCTTTCCATTCAAACCATTGAAACTTTTTATTAATATTTAAAATTATTATTTTTCAGTACTTTTAAATTGTTAAAAATTTAATCAAGTACCTCCTTAATTTGTACAATGGCTCACTGCGAAGACATGCAACGGCTGCTCTCTTTCTGGCTGCACACAACACACGTTTCCATCCGTCACCCAACGGTGGTGGTTTGGTCGCCTGTTAGCAACATGCACACACACACACGCACACACAACTAATTTTGTTAAAACTTAATCAATTGATAATCTAAGCAATAATAGTAAAATTATGAATGGCATTTAATTTAATTAGGAAATAAAATAACAATGATCAGTAAGAGAAATAAAAAAGAAACCAAAATTCAACAAAATGAATAAGTAAATAAATAATGAAACAAAATTTAGGATACCTGGGTAAGGAATGTAGGGAGGTCTGTCGAAAACAAGCTATTACTGCTCGTTTTCTTTGAATAGAGACACACGATCTGTAACTACTCTTGCTCTGCTGTTGAGGATGATCAATCTACTCCAAATTAAACAAAAATTAAATAATGAAATTTAAAAAAAAAAAAAGAAAATATAAAGTAATAATATAATTATATGATGAAATAATAGTTTTTTAATATACTAAAATTATGCAATGATGATGCGAGAGTGATGAAATTATATAACTCACCATATGCAATCCATAAAGAACTTTGGCCATATCTGTAATTCTAGCAATAACATCTTCAAGCTGTTGTGCTTTAACTGGTTCAAGCACGTCTTTTTTTTGTCCAAGTTTCGAGTATAAATAATGCTGCCATGACATTTCATCAGCCGGATCAATTTTGTCTGGTAATGTTAATTGTGTTTTTGCGAATTCTGTTATGTCTGACTCGGGAAGTTTTTTCAAAAGACGATCCTTGCAGTGTTGAACAAGTTCCTGTTCACGTCCGGCAAATAAATTCAACCCAACTGGCAATAAACGTTTCAAGCAAGCCACCATCAATGACGCCTGAACTTCTTTATCTTTATCACGTTTTTTATCACGATGTTTCTTCTTTTTTTTACCACCACCAGGTGGTGCCGAGCCATCAGTAACAGTTGCAGTCCTACGTATTGCTGTTGGCATAATTAATGTCATATTATCAATTTCATTTGCTGAAATAAAGTTTTGCTCTTCTTTAAGAAAGTATTGTGACTTGGACCAAATATTAAATATTGCTGCAACATGATTGTATAAATCTTCTGCCTCTGGAATATTATTTCGTAACCAATGATTTCTTTGTAAATCAACGTATTTTATTAGTAGTGGATAGAACGCATAAATATCACGAACAAGTAACTGCCAATCTTCTTGGATTTGTGCTTCAACTTGAGAAGTATCGTCAGTTGATGATTTTATAAAGCCACGAAGTGATTCCTCCTTGTGAAACATATTATCCGTTCGTTTTCGAACTCGTTCAGCCAATGGTAAAAATGGATCTTTCAAAAGTTCCTCTGATGAATTAATAATAATTTGTTGAGTATATGCAGCAATACGAGTCATCCATGGAGCAGTCTCATTGCCAATATTTTTTTTAATTAATTTCAAGACATTTTTCAATAATTGATTCATATGATCGCTTGTTACCATACTGACGTATGTTCCCTCGGTTGGTGTGACATTGTCTGGTCCTTGTGCCCACCAAAAAGGCAAATAAGAACATAGCAAAGGTAAAATAACATCAACAACGTGAGGTGCATCATTGTGAGTTTTATCAGACTCAACAAATTGGTCCACTTCAGACAAAATTGTTTCCAATGTTGGCATACTTGATTCCATTCTCGTCATGATATCTTGTGCTTCTAATGAATGATCAGCGATACGATTTAAAAGTGAGAATTGATTATGTTTATTGAGATGTGGCTCGAGGAAAGCAACTGGAAAACAGCTGGAAAATGCGCCGAGGCAAGATCCTAAATTTGGTTTATTTCGTTCGATTTCTGTTTTCAAATATTTTCGATCATGAGTGAGAGTTGCATCAACACCCAGTGTATAAAGAGATGCAAGCATTTTGTATGAAGCCACTTGAATTTCATCAACTAAAACAATTAATATTTAATTAGTTATTAAAACAGAATCAAAGTAATAAATAAATAAATAGTGAATATTCATTTATTTTTTTTTTTAAATAATTTAAACTTACGCAAAAGATCACTTCCATATTCGCAAGCGGCCAGATGGTCAAACATGGCAGTTAATGTTGGTAAAACTACACTATTGATATAAAATAATGAAGTTGAAGTTTTCAAATGTGTTCCTCGCAAATGACTGTACTTTCCTTCTTGTAAATTTAAAATCGTGTGCCCCAAATCATCGGCAGTATTGTTAAAAAATGTCAACATAGATGTACGAATAAATTCCGGACAATTTTTTACCAATGATTTAGCGTCAATTCCTTTCACGAGCACTTGCAAACATCGCACGGTAATTCGAACATCAGCACCAAATGCCGCCAATCTTGAACGCAATAAACTCGCTAATTTACAAAATAGTGCAGCGACCATTTCTTTTTCTTTTAAAGACGCTGCACCTACATTATTTGTTGCTGTTGCAACAGCGATGAAATAATTTCTATGTGTACTGAAATACTTTTCCATCAGTGGTAGTACAACTTTACTGAAAAATTTAATATCACGCGTAGAAGTTTTAAAACTAATGCGTCGACTGTAAGTGTCGGATGGCCGTAAAAGTTTCATATTAATTGTTGCTTTATCCAAATATGCAATTAATTTTTCTAAAAGTGAATAAGCAAAACGTAATTCAACTGCAGCACCAGTTCCAGCCACTTCTGTTTCACCACCGCTACGATTTGGTTTGTGCAATTTGTAACCTTGATACTGAAGATATTTTAAAAATTCCTGCGATCGTTCACGATCTTTTCGTTTCTCTTTGTCAGTTAATAAATCATATGGAACCAATTGCGGATGAATTCCACCGCCTGAGGTAATTAATTCTTCTTTCTTTTTCTTCGCCCAAATATCATGAGCATTATCCGCCAGTCGCTCTGCCATATTTTGCATTTCTCTGCTTAACGTTAAATTAGTCATATCAACTGGATGTGGATTGTAATTAAATGGATTGGCAGAATCTCCTTGGCTTTTAGATGAACGTCGTAATGAATTGCGATTTGTTGATGGGACATCAACTTCAGCATGTTCAACACTCCATCCAATAGCTAAAAGTGCTTTTAGACTTTCACGAACTGGTTCTTTGTAACGTTCTTTCTCATAATCATTTAACATATTGTATGGCTTTAATCTTGGATGTGTTTTTTCAACTTCCACAGACCATTGTTCTCCATACGTCCAACCATTTTCTAACTTACGATTCGCCCAAGCATCATGATAATGTTCAGAGAATTTTTGTACAATTTGATTTAAATCATTATTAAGAACAACACTCGATGTATTTATCGGTTGTGGATTGTATGGACCATCTGGTGATTGTGTCGATGCAGATTTGCTACTGTACCATTCATCATCATAATTTTTAGACAGCGAATAATCAGGTGGTAATGCGCAACCAATAGCAGTTAAACATGGCAAAGCTTTTCCAAATAATTCAGGATCATAATCCATTTTTGATAGTGAATCAAAAATATTACTAAACAATACCATTGTCAAACGTTTTTCTTCATCGCTGGAACCCTGTCCACCAGTTGAACCATAATACTTTGCGCATCTTTCATAATGCAATGTAAGCAATCGTAAAGCAACTGTTGTATACTCAGACAGCTTTGAAACATCAACCGTGAGTTTGCGTAAGAGTTTTAAAAGCATACTCGGTTGCATTTGACTTGTAAGTGCTACAAGAAAATCAGAGACTGCTTCACGCTGGCCTTTGGTCAACATTCGATTTTTACTCAAACGATAAACAGTATGAAGGGTCGCGTCAAGAAGACTTGCATAATTATCCGCTTCGTTATAGAATTTCGAGTGTTTTATTAATAATGAGAGAATGCTATTGCCAATATATCGATTCATTGCTAATGCCATGTCCGATTCGTATCCATCATTTCGATCAAGCATTGTTGCTGCTCGTAAATCGGGTAAAAATGCTTCTTCCAATAGTTTGAAAAATAATTCTTTAGTTTCAATACCGTAAACACGTTCCAAGAATAAAACAATACTTTGTTTATGGCCAGGAATTAATCCTGAAGGCATGTCACTTTTTGGACGCTCTTGACCAGCCGCAGGATTTAACAGAGTGAATCTTAGAGATAGAACACCTTGTAGATCATCAAGAGGAACTAGAGATCTTAAAATAGCTCTTGCTCTAAGAGATTCATTTTTCCCTAAAAAAATTATAATTAATTAAATAATGAAAAGTAATTTAAATTCCAATATTAAAATGCATTTTAAAATTTTAATAAAATTCAAACCTTGTTCAATGACTGAAGAGTCGGGTGCACATCGTCCTAATAAATCCACGAGGGTGCAATAAAAATTAAGTATCGCTGCGCCAGTATCAATATAATCCTCATCATCATCGGATTCCGGTAATGGATGTTCGAATTGAGCAATAATTGCATTACCCTCTACTTCATCGTGTACCTGTTTAAAACGCTACATTGACAATCTATTAGTTTGAGGCACTTATCATGCTTGGATACATTATGACAATAATAAATTTTCGATACAAGGGATTTGTTCACGTCCATTCTCGTCAATGGGAATCAAAGTTACAATCAATTCAATATTTAATTACAAACTAAAGTGAAAGACATTGAAAAAGGGGGAAAAATATAACTGAGATCACGCATTTGGAATGCATGCATCGTGCATTATTTCGAAACTATTTATGGAAATACAATAAAAATACAAGAATTTTTCATTATATGAAAATTTTAAATATAAAAGGATAAATCAAATGGAATGAAATATAATAAATGCACAAATGAATAAACAACTACAAAACCTGAATGAAATTTAGGGACGAGCATTTTTTTTCTACTCACGAACGAAATCCTTTGAATCGATATTAAATTTATTGATGAATAAATTTTTTATTCATAAATAAATTAACTTACTTTACGACGATCTGCAATACGTTCCGACATTTTATTTGCTTCCATAATTGCACGAAGTAGTCCTTCGCCTTCACCACGTAACGCTGGGCCCAAACATTCAGGTCGTCGAATTAAAAGACGAATAACAAGATTGGCATTTTCCTCAACGCTTTCCCCTAGAAAATATTGGTGGATTCGCATGATTAATTAAAAATTCTTTGACTCCTGTCTCGATTAGTTTGAAAAAAAAATATACTCACCATTTACCCACACGCAAAATCGCAAGAAATCAAGGTATCGTTCGCCTTCAACAGGATCCCAGCCTAAATCAGGATATCCTTTCTCTACAAGCTCAGAATTTGATTGTAACCCGCATCGTGATAAATAAATCGCAATTTTTTCAAGATAGTGTTCTCTTAATGCCAACGCTAATTCAGTATTTTCCATCAATGATGAGTAAGCAACATCTAATGGTGTAGAGCCTCTTAATGATGGTCGTGAGAGTAAAATATTACTATTTTCAAGCAAAAAATCGAAATGATCAAACATTGCTTTTTGATTTTGTCTTGAAGTTCTGCAGAAATAGCACAAAAATCTACAGCAAGCCACAACCATTTCATGTGACGTATCTTTTTCCTTTGATGAGGTTTCACCCTCGGCAGTTTGTGCTTGAGTCTGTGCATCCGATTGTGCTTGCGATCTTCTACCAAGTGTATTTATCATAATTGCCATAACGTTCTCATGAATTCTTAAAACACGAATTAAATCTGGATGCTGGAAGAATGTGTGATTATTCACCAGTTTCCATAGTCTTTCACGTACCAATTCTTCTTCTTCCTGTGACATTTGAACAGGAAGCAACGCACGGATTTGACTCAATCCAACCCACATACCCGCCACGTCATCTTTTGTTTTACTATTAATAACATAAGTTTTTTCTAATGCTCGAATTAATTCACCGACAGTGTCATACTGACGAACAAGAAGACTAAACATTTCTCGAACGAGCTTTGGGGTTTCAATTTGAGTTTCTTCAGCCCATTTAACAATTGTTGTTATTAAAACCTTTCGAAATACTTCTTCAGGAGTTTTTTTCTCTGGCTCAGGTTCAATTTTCGGTTCTTCTTCCAATTCTTTTACAGCATTTATGAGATTACAAAGTCTTCGTACTGCTCCGGGTTTTTCAACTTCAGTTATTTCACCAGCTGCATCCGCAGCCTCTTGCAATGCATGCAGTGACACGTAGGACATGAGTGTACTGTGAAATTCATTCATTTTTGTTATTAATTCCTCACCACAAGGAATATTATCCGGGTCATCGTCTTCTAAATTTTTAAAACTCAAAATTGCATTCATTTGTTCGCGTGGTGGACAGCGATATTCTCTTGTTTTTTTAGCAGCAACTGCAGAAGGAAGATCCGATTGTTTGATGTCAATGTAACGGCGTAATTGATCAGCTTGAAGTTCACCAACGAAATCGTGACTGAAAGAAATTATTGATTCGACTCTGTGTCGAAGTTGAATGTCACAGAGATGTTGAAGTAGATAGCACATTTGAAGTTTGGCACCCTCAGCCATTTTCATGTTCAACAAACCCTTTCTGTGCTCATCTTTAGTATCTACAAGTTTAATAATTTATGATAATGATGATAGAATTTTTGTAATTTATTTGAACAAAAAAAAAAGGATTTTCTTTACCTCTGTCAAAAGTTGGATCCCAAGTTTCAGGGTTAATCATAATTAAAAGTTTAATAATATGCTCATTCCTCAGCATTCCAACAAGTAATAGACGATCTACAAGTTTTATCAGGGGCCTGGAAATAAAGTTTCGTGAATATTTGAAAGAAAAAAATATTTACATTCAATTATCACTTGAATATAATTATTTTGAAACAAAAATTCTGATGAATATAGTTGAGAAAATAGTGCATTCGAAGATCGTTGACATACAAAAAGAGATTTTCGTTGCTGCCTCCAATTGGATCGCGATTGTGAACCTGATTAACTTCAACTGCCTCGTTAAGTGCCATCATCACATAATCACGAACGATATCCAATGGGAAAAATGGACTGTAGAGACTCCGAATATTCTCGATACTTTGATTTTCACTGGAAGGAAATTCCCTTGATGGCGGCTGATTAGTATGGGGATTCATCACTACATTGGGGTAATTAATACTTACTTGATATCAGTCATTTTCATTTGTGGTCGAACCGATTCTGTTTCAAGATAACGTAAACTGTGTCGCATTTCATCATTTTCATAAAGATCTTTTAATTCTTGACCTGCAATTATTAATTCATCAATAATTTCTGCTTCAATTTTGTTCATTACGTGAATATAATTATTGTTTGCTTCATTACCTAAAGGAATAATGTATTCATTCTTGCAAACTTCCATTGTTTTGGCATGAGATTCAAGATGTAGTGCAATAAGAAGATCATAGAATCCCTGGCGAAGTGGTCCAGACATATATTCCGCTCGAATAGAATATAACAATTGTTTCTGATCCACATGATGACATAAAACATGGGCAGCTCGATAGTTGGATTGATAGCAAAGTGCAGCATAAAGTGTTAAAGTGTGTGCATGGAAACTAAAATAAATAAATTCCAGAATAAAATCGTATTCTCATATTATACAATATTTAACTATAAGTAATTCAGTTAGAAATATAAATTGAATATTACCTCAAGAGTTTATCCATTTCAATAAGCTCAAGTATATCAATGCATCGATCCTCTTCAGGAATATGTAATGCAAGCATAGAAATAGCGTCTTCACAAAGCATGGACCAGCCTCGAATGTCCGAGAGTTTCAAAGCATGAACTTGTAATGATTGATTTGGAACTCGTGCCCATTGATGCGGTTTTAAACATTGAACTTTCAATCTCGGAGGGAATTGTGGTATCACATGACGTTCAGAATTTTGTAAAACCGCAGCTGATAATGGTAAAGTCGTTGATGTTCGTCCCAATTCAATTTGAAGAATCTCTTTACTTGTTGCCTCAACGAAAATAGCTGGAAAAAGTTTTGTATCGGGTTCCATTTTAAATTTATGACTCGTTTCTTTTCCTTCGCAAGTGAATGAAACTAATCCTGTTGCTGTGTCGACAAAACAACCCACAAACATTCCTTGCGAAGCACCTTTGCCTGATGCATCTTGCGTTACTTCGTTGTAGAGTTCATCAGCGCGTACCATATAGCAACTCTGTCGATCGACTCTAAAATCAAGAATACAAAAATTAAAAATTAATTATGAAATAATTTATTGTCAATTTTGTATAATAAATTTTCATGACTTACTGTTCAACTGGACGTTTATAATCGTCAATAATAACAACTGACGTTTTTCTTACTCGAGATAGGTTAAAATCTTTTGTATGAAGATGATATTGTGATGTCACCCAACCGATGTAAACATGCGTAGGATCTTGTCCAGGAAATATTCTTACACCGTAAAAATATTCGTTCATTAATTTTAGACAATCAGTATCGAAGATTTCATTGCCAATAGATTCAACGCCACTTCCAGTTAAATTCACCGACATGGCTGTTGGTGCATTACGTTCCGGAATTTGTGGTGGAATTACTTTCAAGTCAGTCTAAATAATAATTCATTTTTAATTACAATATTTACAGTTGAAATAAAAAATACAGATCATTTGTAAATTAACAATTTTTAACTTACTGTTGATACACGAATTTGTGGCGGTCTAGATGACATTCTGCCCAATGATTGAGCATTACCACTTCTGTCTGAGACATCCGAGCGAAGATTTGTTGCTTCCAGTGTCATTTTAGCATCAGGTGATTTTGCTTTTCGTGAAAAAAAACTGAAACATTTAATTCAAACATTTATTTAAATTATTTAATAATAAAAACATTGAATTGATTTAAATTTTATTCATGATTCATTTTAATATTTAACTCACAAATCGTCCATTTTTTCACTAAGCATGCAAAAAAACAATTGTTTTATTTTATTTATCAGCAAATAATAAAAATTATAAACTATATTAAATCTTACCGGAATGGTGATCTTCCACGTTTAAGTTTTTTATCATCTTTAGAATCACCATTCATTTCTTCGAAGCCATTCATCTCCACTTCGCCATTATCATTATTCATCGTGCGTGATTCGTAAAGGGAATTTTTCCTCGGTGGCCTAGATGGTTTACTGCTTCTTTGAGGTAGTGGAGATTCTTGCATCATCACTGCTTCTTCAACTGCATCCTCTGAATAATTTCTCTGCAAGCCTATTCATCAACATTTATTATTCATAACAATTCAGTGCTCCACTTCTCAACTAATCATTTCATAATCTATCTGACCTTTAATGTCACTCATACTAAATCCTGACTTCATAATTTGCTGCTCTATGTGAGCTGGTGTTGATGGTTGAGCTAGCTCATTTTGTTCAGCCATCAAACGACTTTGTCGCATTTTTATTTCCTGCCATCGTCGCATTTTTTCATTCTCCGATATAAAAGTTGATTGACATATAACTGGCAGAGAAAGACGTAAAAATTCCCAATTAGCTTTTTCCATTGTTTCGAATGTATTATGAGAAATTTTTAGACATGGCGGTGAATCAGAACCCGCTGGTATTCGTGCCACATCAATTCTTGTATCAACCATGTCATCAGTGTTCTCAAAAATTGGCTGATCTTTCGTGTACCAATATGTCACTGGTCGATTCATATTTCTAAAATTAAATTCATTCATTTTATTTATATTAATATATTTCGAAATAATCTCTCTAATTTGATCACTTACACACAAAAAGGTTCGTATCCTTCTTGAAGACCGCAAGTAGTAAAATATCGAAGAGTATTTACGTCCTGTCCAAAAGTAAGTTTGGCTTTTTGCCCAACACCAAGAGTGAATGCAGGTACGAATGCATCGCCTTGAACATCTGCAAATGACGTTTCACCCCCGAGAGCATCCATCAAAAGTTCTCCGTTTAATGAAAAACCTGATGAATAAAAAAAATTTAATTAATGTCAATAGATAAATTTATTTTGATTTATTTATTTTTGAGGAATATAGAACTAATGAAAAAATAACAAATGGATTCTTTAGGAATTAAAAATGAGAGCAAGCATGAATACTACCAGAGCAGTAGAATTCAGCAGTAAGGCGTAAAAAAAAAAAATACTTTCTTATAAATAATTAAAATTTATAATATCTATAATATTCTAGGAAATGAGTGTCATGCTTTATATTCAAAGTGTTGGAAATATAGTTAATATATACACAATTAATATGTACATTAAATCGTATTATATAATTTTGAGAATGATTTAAGATGATAATGTTAATGTATGTTTCATTATTAGTGCTGATTATTAATTCGAATGTTTAATTTTGATTTATAACGAATATATTATGGGATCACTCGTCACTGATAATTGATAGTAAACAGTGTAAAAGCGAGAACAATTACTGGATATCAGGTGACGACAGTTTAGATATAATGAATATGATTGGAATTTTGATGAAATGAATTGGCATAATAATTATATCTATTTATAATTATTGTAAGCAATCACGTATGAATTAATAATATTAAAATAAATTATTATTTCAATAAAAACACAAATTATATCAGGAGATTCATGCAAAAAATATGACAGTTAATCATCTAAAATACTAAAAGTGCCCAATTCTAAAATAATAAAATATCAATAAATAATTATATAAATTTTGAAAAATAAATTTAAAATCGATATCCAGTAATCTAATCTCTACACTCAAACTATTGATGTGCTGCTTTTTAATTACAGCCGAAGCGTTCATTTAATGATTGCCGGCTTACTAATTGTTCGGTCAATAAGATCCAGGAATACCCCGACAACGTCTCCAACTTGCCATTGTTTGCCAAAAGTTTCGGCGTTGCCCGAGTATACTTTTTCCTCCTTTAAAAACAAAAACATTTCGAAACAATTCAAAAAACTTAATTTCTCTCAATAACGACAACATGTTTTGCTTCATCAACTCGAATCGTAGTTACGATTTCTTCAGTTATTAATATTCTTTTTTCTTTTCTATTCTAAGAGATGTGCGTTCGTCATGTTGAAAAAAAAATCGGGCAATTGTCTTACTCGATCAATAAAATTTTCACTTCAAATTTCTTTTGTTTATTGAATTTAAAAATAATTTTTAGGACAGGTTGCAAAATGAGAAAACCAAACCCAACATATAATGAACAAAAAGCGAGACATATATACAAGAGTATTAACCATAAAAAAAAAAATTAATGAAATGAACTAAATAAAATGAGCAAAAATGAATATAAAAAAAAATATTATCGAATTCATTCGTTTGTAATAATTTAAATGATAAAATAAATGAAATTGTCTATTTGGGCATTATTTTTGGGCAACTCTTACTGATCGTTCTGTCCATGAGGTCAATGAAACAGCCAACTACATCACCAACTTCATATCTATGACCAAAAGATTCGCAGCTACCACCGTGTACTTTGGTCACCTGATATTTCATCACGTTTATATAATTAAGTGGATGAATGTTTATATATGTATTATATATAAAAAATATAATCGCGCCTGGATAAAATAATCTTGACGAAATGCAAATGGATAATTTATGAAATCGTGAATACAACAATGAATCGAATATATAATTAATAATTACTTATTCCATTAATCTATTTGTTTTTATTCTAATTGTTTTTTCCATTTTTTTTTTTATGTTACGTACGTTATAACCATCAAATGCCCACGTGTTGTCATCATTGCCGAGCATATTTCCTGGCATACAATCTACTTTTGCCCATCCAACTTTCATAGGACCCGCTGTCAACACTTCAAATTCAAAATACCATTTTCCACTGCTCACTGCATAATGTTTTTCCACACGATATGTACGAAAATACAGTTGACGAAGTCTATTTGCCTCTAACAGAAGCGCTAAAATCCAAGATATTATATTTTAAAATGAAAAAAAAATATTCAGCGAAATAATTATTTGGAAAATTTTTTCTTTACCTTCGTGTTGTTCACCAGTTGGTGGATCCAATATGTATCCATAAACCAAAAGTGTTCGTACAGTTTCACTGGCTGTATCTCTATTTGCTTTTTTTATTGCTTCATCAACTTTAGGATAAGGCACCAAATGTGGACTGCGTCTCATTTCTGAATCTTCATTGAGACCATAAGTCCAACCCTGACTTATTCTCTCTTTTGCCCAAAGATTGTGAGTATTTTCCGCAAGCTGATCAACCAATTCTTCCATCTTTGGTGATAATGTAATGGCACTAAGATCTAGTGGAGCTGGTTTGTAACCACTGCTTTGTAGAAAAGACTCGTTTGGAAGCCGAAGTGTTTTAATTCTAGATGGTGGCTTGTCCATAGTGATATAATAACCCAATGCAAGAATTGTCTTCAATGTTTGAACTGCCAATTGTGTATCATATTTTTTTTCTGCTGCTGGGAGATGTTCAAATTGAACAATGCACGGATGAATTTTCCTCATGTCGTCTCGTTGCTCACCAAATATCCATCCAGCTTCAATTTTATTCATTGCCCACATTTCGTGAATATTTTCTGCAAGCTTATCACGTATCTGTTCAACGTACGTCGGCAAATTGATCATACTTGTATCAACAGGCGCTGGAACAAATGCAGTGTCATCTTCAACGAGCCACGGTCCAGCCAAAACAACTTTATTCATGTTGCCAAAATAAAAACATGGATCCAACGATAGAATTTGTTGGGGTAAAAGACTTTCTACAAGAGGAGAAAATTCTTCCGGTGGTTGAAATTTCATTCTTCCATGATCGCCACCCAGGAGAAAACGACATGAGAGTTTTGAGGAACAACTGATGACTGGAAAAAACATTCCGTCCAAGTTGAAATTTCTAAATGATCCCAAGATATCAGCGCCATTGAATGTAAATGTGATAATAGGTACTGTGAGGTCTAAAGCACATCCAATCACGTCGCCCTTTCTGATATAGGGTTCTACTGCATTGAGCATAACTTGAGTTTTTCTTCCACCAGTCCATAAAAAAGCACCGTCGAAACCAAATGAATATAAATCATCACCTACGCCATTTCCACCCCATTTTTCACCACCTCCCGGATATGGAACATAGCTATAATAAATGCACATAATTATAATCGGATATTTATAAAAATCAATGATAAAATAAATTTTATTTATGAATATTTAAATATATTTACCCGGTTGAATTGGCCCAACCGATTCTCAAATGTGGCATCATGTGTGTTGTCTGTTCAATGTGATCCACTGTAACTTCAAAATACCATTTTTGATAAACTGCTGAACCTTCAACTCTACCAACAAAAATATTTGGTCGAACGCTGGCAACATGATCGACAAGTTGTGTTTGAAGTAATAAATTTTTTCCCGGTAATAAAAAATCACAGATATTATTTTGAGATGATCGAACAGCAACGCCGTTACCCACGCAAAGTGAACATAAGACATCAAGAACTTTTGGATCTCTTCCATGTTTTTCCAATAGAGAAATAATAACTTTTATGTGTTCATCCTGAGGAAAAATAAATAATGGATTAAAGGATATAATTTTAATTATTGTTTGATGTTACGGAGATTTTATATGTATACCCTCATCATATTTAAGGCTTCAGGTGAATCAATGAGAACGCAATGCAAGACATCTAACATTCCTGTGCCTTCGCTAGACGCTTGAGATCCCAATCTACTAAAAAGCCAATTTAATCGATTACTATTGGCGAATTGAGCGCAATTCGTATGATTTCCTTTTATTATTGCTGCGAGAAGTTGATAGAGATAACCAGAGATTTGATCCCAAGCTTGGCCACTCTCATCACCAGATAGAGCTACTAACAAACCCTGCGATGTAATAACATTTATTTTATCAATGGCATCAAGAATTAAATTGAGAATTCCTTCTTCTTGAAAAAGATCTTGTCGATTTCTCAAAGCTCGGAATCGATTTTGTTTCTCCTCATGCTCTGAAAATTTAATTTTATAAAATTGTAATGATCATTTATTGGTTTCCAGCCTATTTATTAGAATGATAATTTTCAAAAATATATTTTACCTGTATCTTCTTCTGGCTGGGCAAAATAATTAATTAAATCTTCTAAACACATCACCATTTCATTTAGATTAACTTGTTGAAAAAATTTTGAAGGTTCTCGATTCTCATGTAATTTTTTCAGTCCTCTAAAAAAATATTTAATCAATATTTCAATTGATAATACACATTATTTTACATTATTAGAAGGATTTTTATTTTATTTACTCGATAAATTGTCCAAAGAGGCTACTGCATTTTCTGATAACTCGTGCAGTTCTTGATTCTTCCTCTTGCGATCTTGAAAAATCTAATCCATCATCCATCTTACCTTCCTCATGAAGAACTGCTTGTTTTTCTTCAACTTTTCCTACTCCTTTTTTCTTTGTTTCATATGTCTAAAATCAAATAAAAATAATGTAAATAATTAAAATGAAATCCCAACTTGTTCTACGACTTTAAAATTTTTTTTAATTCAAAAAATAAACCATACTTTGTATGAAACCCAAAGACAAGTCGATGCGTGTTGCATTATGACAGTGGAATCACCATATTTTATAATGGGCATACCAATTACTTCAAGATCCTTATCCTCGAGGATAATTTTTTGATCATCTTTCTCTTGACGTAACCAGAATGTTGAGGTTTCGGTCGTGGCATCCTTTCTATAAAAATATTAAATCAATATACATTAATGAACTGTTCAAACATTTCAAGTAATTAATTAACATCGTGAATTGAATTCCAAACTTTATAATTAAATTAATTATATTTTATCTTCTGAAACTAAAACTCACTTCTCAACTAAATAAAGTTCGTTATTTTGGTTTACACCAAGATAACGTCCAGTAGTGAGATGTCTTATTCTCATGGGATGCAACCAATTTATAAATCCACCAGCCCATTTAGTACGCGCCAATTCCAATCGCCAAAGTGATCGCGCTTGGCTCATTACACTACCGCCTTCATAAATCACAAAGCTAAACAGATTCAATTAAAAAAATTAATTAAATATTCAATTTATTTATTTACATTCAAAAGTTTCAATTTAAATATTTTATACTTTTGATTGTCTTTGTGCCACGTGGATGGAATTGTTAAACACTCATCGCCACCATGAAAAAATCTTAGAACGTCACCTCCAAAAACATAACCAACATATTTCATCCTGCTAATTCCTGTTCCATATGGCTGAACTGACCAATGAGTCACGTGAAATGATGCATTCACTACTGATGAACCATTCTCCTTAGTCGTGTGCTAGAATATTTATTTTTTCATTAAGAAAAATTATTTCACAGTGAGAAAATTAATTTTTAAAATTTACCAAATATCTTTCAGTGGCGACGGACACAAGAATTAAATCGTCACCAACTCGAACTTTTTCACCTTCGGATCTCTGTTTGGATGCTGGATGGACAGTCCACCAACAAGCTTCTCCTGGAATAATAAATATATAGAAATAATTAATACAACTCGGTGAGCAAAGAATAATTTTTTTTTTTTTTGATGAAGAAAAATTTTTTGATGCAAGTTTACAAACCCTGAGAGTGCTCTTGTAAACCAACATCGAATGCCAGCTTGTCATTGGAGGAACTCGTTGAAAGACAAGCGAGATACTGAAAGAATTTTTTAATTAAAATTAATTAATTGACTCAAGAGTAAAATGAACTTTTTGTTTGATGTTGAGTCAGAAAAATGATTAATAATAGAAAACTCACCATATCGCTGTTTAGATGCCTCAGTAATATTGCATTTCCATAAAGTAATGTTCTGTGACCTGAACCTGTGCCTTTTCCCTAAAAATTAATTTTATTTTCAACCAAAGAGTTTTCCAATCTCACATCAGACAATATCATTTGATTAAAATAAAAAAATAAAATATAATTCTATTTTTAATTTTTTTTTTCTTTCATTAATCTTTAACGCCACAAATCTCGACTATTGTCAACTAAATTTCCCGAAGCGAAAAAAATTTTGAAGAAGATAGAAGACAACAAAATAGACAGAATTATTTACTGCATGATTTTTTTTTTTAATCATTATAAAAATTTGACTAATGTTAATTAGTAGCTACAAATAACATAAGGCCAAAAAAAAACACTAATTGTTATACTATTTATATTAATTCATTTAATTTAATCGAATCATGATGCATAATTGTTCAAATTAATGCTGGATCTAAAGCGATGAACAAAAAAAAATTAATAATAACATGTGATGTATAATACAAAAGCATGAGAAAATATTAATATCAAATAGGAAAAATATAAAATGAAAATCATCATGCAAATAACGAAATACTTACTAGGGTTTCTTGTTGCTGGAAATGAAAAAAACACAAATCGAAATGAATTATTGACAAATGGATAAAAAATTGATTTAGTGATTAATGAGATAATGTAAGGAATTATTACAATGAAATAATTTTAGTTTATTGATTAATTTCATTTTTTTTTCTTTCAATTCATTTATTGATATGTTTATTTTCTCTATATAAAGGGTAAAATCAAATGCAGTCCGAAAGAGTTGAATGGCTTGTGAGGGAGTGTTGGTAAACATTCGTGTACGTCCCATTGACCTATTGAAGGGTGACATTGACACATGCAATTGTCTGGAATAGGGATTGGATGCAAAACGCCGATGCATTTAAAAATTATTTTATACTTGTCATTATCTTGCATATATTTATTTTTACTTATTATTTAATTAAAATTATGACCAAGTGTAGATTGAATGCAGCAACAATCACATCCCGAAAGCCTCACGGACATCAAATGTAAACAAATCATTCTACCAAGTATGTATTGTTTAACAACATTGTATAAAAATTCTAGAACCTATTGGTGTTTTTAAAATAATATTTATTTAATTTAATTTTCTTTTTGTTACATTACCGTCTCGGAACCTGCGGCCGTGACCAATTCCTGCAGCGCACGCACTGATAAAGCTTGTTCTATCACAAAGACGCATTGCGATAGGTCAGGTGGTATATTCTGTAATATTTAAATCAATTTTACTTTATAAAAAAATATATATTTTTGAATTAATTAATTATTAATTGATAAGTTTATAAATTATTTCTTTTTTATTTCAGTCACCTTGTCGGCAATATCTTCCAAGAGGCAGTGTCTGTTACCGAATCCCTCAGCTGCAAGGCAAACTCTATCACCTGTGGCAGTGCAAGACAAACATACCATGTCCTCCTGTAGAATTAATTGAGAAAGAAAATCAATTAAATGTATGGATATAATTGAAAAGAAAGGAGAAAATTAATTTATTAATTAATAGGGAGAAGAAATGAAATAATATTTTGGAATATTATATATTGTTCGTGTTTACAATAAAACCAATTGTGCAATAGTATGAATATAAAACCGAGCTTTGATGTCACGTGCCAAAATTCATTTTGGCCGAGTCACAAAATAAATTCGAAGGCTCAAACGATTTACCCCAATTGTCAATGCTGAAAAAAATAAATAAATAATGGATACTATCAATCACTAGCGCTTTTGCCGCAGCTATATTATTGCTATTTCTATATTTATAGTATAATTATTATAATAAGTATGTCAGTACTTTGAAAAATTAAATTTATGCGAGTAATTAACGCTTTAAAATGTTCGATCAATAGAATTGAGTAGGAGGTTTTTCCTCTTCAATAATTGGAAATTCAGCAACAAGCGCTTATAAATAATTGAATGAACGTGAGAAAAGGGCACATTACCATAACTGTGTAGGGGTTAAATTGTTGGTGGCACGCGAACTTTTGGCACAAACCAGCATCCTCGGTCAAACAATACCATTTTTTTTTTTATTTCCATTCTCAATTTCATATTTAATAATAGGAAGAGAAAAAAAAACAGCAGTGGAAATATTCTAAAATTAAATTAAGCAGTATTATAGTTAATATAAATGAAATATGATGCATAAATTTTCTTAATTAATACGAGGTTTAATTAATAAATTTAGGAATTTTATAAAATTTTAATGCTATAAATGCTATTAATAGTTACAACGTTAGCACGACAGTGATGAAGATTTATCTCACGATCAATAATAAAACGAAGACAAAAGGGGGAGAATGAAATGTAAATAATAGAAATGAAGACAGGTGGGGTGAAGGGAATGGATGAGAAAGAGTTAGTGGTGAAGTATGAAACTCGATAGAATTTCCGGGATTATATTTATATAGGTCAAGGGCATATAAGTACTAAAATCATTATTCTACATTCTTTTCTTTTGTATATTCCACTTTAGTTTTATGTCAACCTGAAAATTTCTGCAAATATCCCAACAATAATTCATTAAAGAGCGCAAAATAAATAAAAATAAAAAATGAGAATGGAAATAAAAATTCTAATAATTTAATTACATCGTACAAAATACTTCTTTGATTTATTTAATTTATTGTATATTATTGATTTATTAATCATATTTTTTAGGAAGGATTTGGAGCGAAAAAAAAAAGTATACGGTGATTGTCCAGAGGCGACAGACAGAGCATTGACCTACATTCCTAGTAAATTAATGTCGCGTGCACATTGTGTGTTCATGCAGCACACGTGAATAACGATGACGTTTAACTATTCCTCACTACTATATGGTAAGTCACAAATATATACTTTTAACATCATTTCTAATCCAATTTTTGTCATGATGATTAATAAAACCATTATGAAAATATTAAAATGAAAAAATAAAAAAAAATTCTTCGTGACTATAATGAATTGTTTTCATGCTGATTTTTTTTTTTATAATTTTTCAGGTGTGTGGATTTTATACATACATGTCTTCTACACGCACATGTAATAAAGTCAAGGTCATGAATGTATGTATAACTATTTTTCTTTCCCCATAACGCGCTCTAGTGTCGTTAATGAATAATAATGACAATTATGATGATGATGACGACGACGACGACGACGATAATACGTCAATTGTTTTCGAAATAAATTGATCGAGCGCGCAGTTCAAGAGTTAAAAAAAAATCCGATGTGCCCAAAATTTTCAAGTATTAATCATTACATGAATATTCAAATTTTAATATTATAACAAACCGTAATAACATAGGGGGAAAAATTGGATATGGATGATTTTGAAAATGACGGGAGAGATTATAAGTGAGTATTAAAAATTAATAATTCAATTCAAACCTTATTATTGAACCTTTCTATAAACCATACGTCATTATTAATAACCTAATGAAACGTTGTGCACGTAATATAAATTGTTTTATAACCAAAAAAAAAAATTTTCTAGTCAATTGTACACTCGCAAGTAGTTTAAGTTGAATGGACTTTACTGATCCTGTATTTATTGCTTGTATTGAAGTTTATTCAAGTTATACTTCACAGCCAGATCATAGAAATCATTATGAATTAATTGACAAATAACTATTAATTATGTAGTGTGTATAAATAAAATAATACAACATGATATTTTAAGTAAATTAATTCGTACAATTCGTTGAATGTATTTGTATAATCTATGCATTTATTTGTTTAATATTATTTGCATGCCCTCGTATCGTGTCGTATACTTTAACAACGCCTAAAATAATTTTCATCGAGGTCTGGTTGACACTACTGCTATATATTCTTTGCCATATGGCTTGACTTCCTTGGCATGCATGCAACGTGGTGTGATACGACCCATTAGATTATCGGCTGAACCTGCCGACTGGAAAATTTTGATAACCCACAGCAGCATCCTCATATCGATCCGTATCTCAAGTAGATATAATGTGTCATATGATCGATTTTCATTATTGCAATTATATAATTTAATTAGAATTATTCATTTCCATTACAATTTTTAGTTTTATTATTTTCTTTATTTTTTTTTTTGTTGTTCTATTGTTATGGTAATTTATATTGGGACGATGAGATATGAGGAAAGTATAATTGTTTGGAATTAAATGTGGATGATGAATGATCAACATTGATCTCTTTTTTTTTTTTAATGAAAATAAATATCAAGGTTATATTGAGTGAGTGCATCTAATCATGCATTTAATCTTGTTGCAAATCGATCAATCATCTGAAGCTTGCAACAACAACGAATAATGATTGTCATGTAGAATGTCATTGAAGTGAAATGAAATTTTGGCGCAGTGCCAATAGTATTTGCTGATGGGGAAAAATAAATGAAATGAAAAAAGAAAATAAATAAATATGGGACATATTCTAACGTTAATGTCTGAAGAGAAAAATAATATGATTATGTTTTCCTCTTTATTTATGATAATATTGTAATTTATTTGTATTTTTTCATTTTGCAGTGAGAATATAGATGAGGGTCCAACGGATGAAGAGAATGAATTCAGTTTATTTGGAAAAAAAAATGGTAATACGGGAGAAGAACATCCGGGGATAAGAGGAACTGAATTGAAAAAATGTCGATCGTGTAATTGTAAAAAGGTTGATAAGAGAAGCTATGACTCTTCTACGTCCGATGGAAATGATACTGGTAAAAAATCCAATGGGAGTGGTGGAAAAAGCTCCAATGCACCAAAGAAAAAAGGACGAAAGAAGAAGGAACGAAGTTTAGTTAATCCATTTATTATATTTTATTTGGAGATGTACTATAAACATCCAACAAAATGCGTTGCTGAAATTGCTGCTGCGGCCGGAAGAGTTTGGAGTAATATGTCGGCAAAAGAAAAGGCGGAATATATAAGAAAAGCTCGAATTGCCAGTGCAAAACGTAAATCGGCACAGTTGGAATTGAAAAGAATGAGAAGAGAAAAATTAAAGAAAATGCGAAAAAAGTGTTGAACAAATAATAATTCATCAATAACACATAAAAATTTATAAAAAATAAAAATGGAAGGTAACTATGGTAAGATTTATTGTTTACTTTATTTAAAAAACGTTAATACTAAATTGAATTAATTATTAATTCACGTAAAAAAAATTTATTCTATTGATTGATGTATACTCTACTCAATGAATTTATTATTCTAGGTTCTCACGACGATAAACTGCAAAAGCTCAACCAATCGATCCCAAAACGTCAAACATAAAAAAAAAACATAAATAAATGCATGGAACTCATTTCCACGAGCCATATTGCATTAGTTATAAAAATCCTCTTTATAAATATTTGCAATTTCACTGTAGCTAAAGCTGCATTGCAAGCACGTGCTGCATAATCCCTCGCACAATTCAAATATCGCATTAACTGAATGATAAACAAAGCTGTGAAACCCTCATTAAGACCCTCAAATAATTTTCAAACCACCAACTATTAACATAAATCCAAATCCATATTAATTTAAAATAATTCAAACAAAAGTTCTACATAAAAGGAAAAAATATAATTCCAACAAGGAATTTATCAAATAAATGGAAAGAAATAAAAGAAAGTCATTGCTTTTATATTCTATAAAAAAGTGAATTATCGGCGTTTTTTTTTTTATAGTCATTGACGTGTGTTGGTTTCTGTGCTTTCTCTGCTTATCTCTTTTTCTCGTGCATCGTGCATTTTTCTTTAACACACTGATGGTCAATACACATTCATGTTACTATCTCGAGCATAAATGAAAAGCACAATCGAGAGATAGGGGGTCCTTCGATGACACAGAAATAAGTTAAAAGAGCCAAAGGTCTTTTTTTTTTATGTGCGACCACAATCAATCATCTGTGAATAATTATATACCCATATGTATGTACATGTTTATGTATATATATATTGTTCAACACGCCGTAATACACCTTAGAAAAATTGTTAGAGAGTAAAAAGCGAACTACTTTCTATCTTAACCCTCTAGGGGGGTCAGGGTCGACACAGAGCTTTAAAGTGCTTCTTAACACGTCGAACTTTTTTTTTTTCTTCACCACACATAAATACAATTCTTTTTGTGTTGCAATACAATGTAACAAATCATATAACTCTACCAATCATTGTGTAATAATAGGATTAAAGTGACGATTGAAGAATTTTTTTTTTTTTTTTTTTTTTATAAAAATAAAAAATATATTTAAAATTACCGATGATTTTTAAAGCACACCGGTATTTAAAAAATTTCGTACACTCCTTATAAATATTCTACCGTGAAATTTATTATCAAAATAAATTAATACACTCAGTATTATCAATGAATGAATTGATATTTAATTAAATGAATAAAATAAAAAGTGGATAATGAAAAATATTAAAATTACTCACCGTACGGAGGAATGATACATCATCCTGCTCGGATCCACCCTCGCTGTCAGCCATCCTGATACCTCGTGTATTTTATTTCAATTACAAAATATTCGTTGCGTTCTCGTGTCCTCTCAATTAACCAATTTATTTAAAAATATTAACACGTTTTCGTCCACAAATAATAAATTTTAAAACAGCTTTCTCCCGTTTATATTTCAACAACTTTACACGATACAGAGACACTAAAATTCACTAAAACCAATCGTGTCTATTCATGGTTTCGCCGCTGGTGCCAGCGGCTCCTCGTGCGCGCGGCTAAATCCGCGTCCAGTCGTTCGTTCACCGACTGTTGAAGGTGGACTACTGAATATCTCGTTTCTCCAGTAAATACACCAACCTCTAAACGAGCCAATGCAATATATCTCGATATTCTCCCTGAAGAATTTTCCACCCTCTCTATCTCTACACTCTTGTATCGTTATGCGCACGCGTTCAATCAATTTTCACTATCAGTCTTTCTCTATTATCATATATTGTTTTCTCACTTCTGATGTTGGCTGTTTTACTTCCGTACCGACCAACTGACGTTTCCTCTTATGCTATTTCACCACCACCAAGTTGTGCTGCTGCTTCCTGCTTTACGCAATGACGGAATGAAATATGAGAACATCTATATCGACTTTATTATTATTATTTTTTTTTTTCAAATAAATTTAATGGAAGATATTTAAATTTGTTATTTGATTAAACTATAGGAATTGAATAAATATTATTGTATATGTATTAATGATCATTTTGATTAGTATTGGTAAATGTTATTGTGTATGTGTCAGCCTAAGGTGTATTGTTAATTTATATATTTTTGTTATAGCGATTAAAATGTTATTAAATATGTGACGATTCACCTATAAATGAAATGAATCATCGCAAGATTTTGAAACGAGTTTATTTTCGGTACTTCCGTAGTTGCTCACCCGTATGGTTGGACGACTCGAAAAGATTTCCCTCGGGCTGACAATACATTCCATTAATTTTCTGATCTCTAAGTTAATTACTATATTAAAAAAAAAAATTAATAAACGTCTAAATAATGAGTAATATATTAATAAAACATTTTTTTTGTTTCAGCTTTATCAGTAATTCTTCTTTGATATTAAAATTACCGCATGTTTTGATGATTTCGAGAATGGATCACGCTCCAGAGTCGTTTAAATAGTCGTAGAACACACACGAACTCATCCAGACATATACACACACGCTGATTTTAAACACTCACCCCTGAGCATGGACAATTTTTTTAATTCTCCTTTAAGCTTTAAAAAAAAAAAAATCACATAAATAAAAACAAAAAAAAACAACACGATTTAATCTCACTTTTTAATAATGAATAAACATAAATGGTAGCACATTCTATATATTAATTTTTTTTATTTATAATTTCAGTTCACATTTCGTTCTCTTTTCGATATTTCACTACGCCTCGCATTCATTCCGCGTGCGTTTCGCTCAGCTCATCCACAGGCTGAAAAATAACCCGGCCGAAATATCAGTGGCGGGATACCCGTTGACGGTGGTGGCCTATGTGTACTAAACGGAGAGCGACATAAGGAGGACAGGAACAGACCAAGTGGCTCTCGGCTATTTTTGTACAGCCAGCTATACATATGTCTTTTATTTGACGGCCTGAAGAATCCCGTCAAGAGGAGATTTTTCGCGACCTGATCGCTCCTTGGCCCTCATCATGTAGCCCAAGTGCGGGAGTGGTAAAATAAAAATGATTAACACAATTAAATTTATATTAAAAACAAAAATCTGCACTGAAGACCTTTCAATTGCAATCGAAATTCAATTATAGAAATACGATTAATGTTATAAATTATTGAGAAAGATATATATGTTTATTTATATTTTTATTTCATTTATATTGCTGATTTAGAAAGACATCACATGGTCATAGTGTGATTGATAAATTGCTAGTCTCGAGTAAAAGGTATTTATAGTTATGGGACAATGGGTAAATATCTGACAATTTGGATTATGTAACAGATGATGAGTTAAACTTTTGTCTTGCAGTGTACATGGAATTTGAGTCGTGTATTTATAAATGTACAAAATGTGTCGGGGTATATTGAGAATTTAAATTTCCCGCATTAGAGGTGAAAAAAAATTTTTTTTTTTTTTTCAAGATCTATTGATATTTATTTTTGTTGATAAAGTAGATTTCCATTATCGACATCACTATTTTTCTCTCTCTCTCTCAAACTTATTTTCATCATTGCAGCTGTAAATCTAGGTTAAATAAATATATATATTCATATAATAAATGATTATTCAGTGAGGAATAAGTTGGAAAAGTGTTTGTAATCAGGGTTCATGTATTTATATTAATTTTTAAGTTAATTTATTTAATTGCAATTAGTAAGATTCAAGATGTCAACAAAATCTCGTACAAAACATGAAAACAGCGGTGGTATGTCATAATTAATAATAATATTACACATTAATATGAGTTAAATAATTATTAAGAAATATTTTAATGTTTTGAGGTTATGAAATAAATCAGTAGTTGTAATTAATTATGTATTTTATGGAAAAATTTAATTTAATTTGTACTAACAATATTTTCTTTTTCTTCCAGACGTTATTGCATATAGTGAAGGAGCAGTGAGAAATAATGCTGCAGTTGTGGAATATTGTAGAATATCAATGGCTGCATTGTCTGGTGGCACTGCTGGTTTATTAGGATTAACTGGACTTTATGGTTTTGGTTTTTATATATTTGCTGTTATCAGTTTATGGGTAAGTAATTAGATGATATTTGTAGGTAGGATTATACCTATACTTGTAGATTAATTTGTTGTATACACCTATTAATTATTTATTATTTTACAGGCAATGTTATTGTTTAAAGCTGGTGGCCAATGGAAGAAATATTTTATTAGTCGATACAGTTTACTGACAAACGGTTTCTTTGGAGGATTATTCGTATCCTTTATTAAATACTTTTGTTTATCAAAATGAATTTTTATTGATAGATCAATTTTAAGATTTTTCCTTAACAGATTGTGTATTAATCAATGATGATGTTGCTACAGACCTACGTATTATTCTGGACGTATCCTTTCAAAGATTCATATCATACGAAAAAATTAATTTATTGTTAAATTTAATTTGTCTATCATTTCCTTAATTGTATTTACAGATTTCTCTATGGTATGGTGCACGTCTATTGACAACTGGAAAGTTTTATAGATAAGAGTACAAGTTGTGGTTTCGCAATATAACAACAAAAAATTATTAGAGAAAGAACACATGCATTTCACACAATTTTTACTCATCGAGCAATCACTTGTGAGTTATTTTTCACATTTTTCTTTCGTTGTATGAAATAATACAGCGCCATTGTATAGATAGCATTTAAAAATGAAATACATTATAAATGCTAATAAATCAATTTTTATTTATAATTAAAATTGATAAATCGAATTTTATTTTCTAATCACTACATAGTATACAATTTAATTAATTACAATAATGTATATTGTATAAATATTTTTTTTCACATTGATAAATTGCCTAGAATTCAATATTAATATTTATAAAATTCGATAATTAAAAATAATATTGTTTTTTCACATTTACAAATTTTTGTACTTGGCATGCTCCTGATGTATGTATATTACGTACGTTTTAAACACATTTTTATCAATTAAAATAAATTCATACGTGGTTTAGCAACAAAAATCAACCAAGATCTTAATAGAATTATAAAAAAAAAAAAAAATAATGACATTAATAATATTTCCTCATATTTTATTTTCATCACATTTTTGTTTCTGATGTTTGAGCGATATTTGATTCATCATTTTCATGAATTTGAGAAATTTTTTGACCAGCCATACCCAGTTCAAGAGATTCTAATCTCATTCTTTCATCCATTTCATCAAACTCTTCTTTACTGAGATAATAAACTATCCCAGCGCCAAAACCATCACCCAATACATTGACAGAAGTTCTCAATCGATCACTGAAAACATAAAAATTATTAAATTCAAATAAACTCAAAGAATTAATAGGACGAATGAATGAAGTCTTACAGCAGCCAATCGACAGCAAACAGAAGTGAAACATCATTTGTCGGTAACCCAAGTGCAGTTAATACTAAAATCATGGTTACTAAAGCAGAGCTTGGAATACTAGCTGCTCCAATACTCGCCAATGTGGCAGTGAGACTAAAAAAAAAAACAATAGTAAATCAAAACGGATCATTTGGAAATATAAATATAAAATTGCCAAACAGGTGATAACAATATTCACCTCACGGTTATAATATCGCCAAAGCCCAATGGAATTCCATTCATTTGTGCAATAAATATTGCTGCAATGGCTTCATACAATGCAGTACCATCCATATTAACTGTTGCACCAACCGAAACGACAAAGCGAGTAACTCGCGGATCAATTTTATTATTTTCCTCCAAGCATCGAAACGTGATTGGCAACGCAGCAGCGCTGAAAATAAAAATAAAAATTATTTAATTAATTTATCAATTTATGTCGGGAATAATTATTTTAACTTAGATTATATACCTGGATGCAGTTGCTCCAGCTGTTATCCAAGCTTGTATCATTCCCTTGAAATATGTAGCTGGATTTCGTCGAGTTAATAGCCAAAATATTGTTGGTAGAGTTATTACACCGTGAATTAATAATCCAACTATGACTGTGAGTGTATACAGGCCCAACATTTGTGCTGTTATTGCAATATCAGAGATGGACATTACTTTTCCAGCGATCAAACACATTATACCAAATGGTGAGTACCTGAAAATTAATTATAATTTATATTTTTCTTTTATTTATAAAGTAATTATTAGATATAAAGACAAATAATGAATAAAATATTTGATAAATTTACCATACGATAATGAGAGTGACAATTTTCATAATAATTTCATTTAGTACTGTGAAAAATTCAATCATCACTTTGCCACTAGGTCCCAATTGACCAACAAGAAGACCAAAAGTAATACAAAAAACAATCATTCCCATGACATTGGTGCCATCTCTGTAAACTAATGTATGTTCAAGAGTAAAATCGCTGTGATTTTCACGACCAACTATAATGACAACTGGTTTCTTCACGTAAGTCGTTTGAACTTGTTGAAAGCATGCCTGAATCAAATTTTCCGGTATCATATTCCTGCAATATTTCATAATTAAATATTTATTTATATTAAATTAAATTCATTTCATGTTCTTAAATTAAATATTTTATGAATGTATTTCTTTTTCATTACCGGACAATGTCCAATATTGCGTCGAGAGTAGAAATTCTTACTGTTTCAGGTTCTACAGCAACTGTTACTGCAACTGAATTTCTCATTCCTGGATCGCCTGGATGAATAAGTAAAACAACAGCTATCCCTACGATGGCAGCTAAAATTGTGGTAATTAAATAATAACAGAGAGCTCTAAATCCCATTCTTCCTGAGCTTCGCGCGTCCATATGAGCCATTCCTTACGCAAACAGCAGAATAAGTAAACAAATTTTATTAATACACTCAATAGATACTATAAAAAAAAAATCAATTATTGAAAATCAAACGAATGAAGTGGAATTACCAGTAATTAATGAAGATATAATCAGTGGAAGGATAAACATTTTTAATAGACGCATAAGAATTTCACCGGGGAAACTGATTATCATTATTGATCCAGGTGACAATGAAGCCAAACGCCCAAGAAAACCTAAACCCAAACCCGCAGACACACCAAGAATTGTTAAAACCAAAAGCATATTCGCACCAAACCAATCAACAACAGCTTGTAAATTATCCAGAGGTGTTGATTTAATTGGTGGGACCTCAGTATTTTCTACATCGTCTTGCGATGTCGTTTTCTCGATGGTATCGACATTCATTCTGAAAGGCATTTCCGATTAAGAAGAAGAAATTAAATTAATATATAATTCAATCATTATTTATTTAATTTTACGAAATTTACGAGTGATCTGGCTTTAATTCTGCACCACGTAGAACGGCAACAGCGCCACATATTCTCTGTTTCATCGATGACATGATGTGTAAATTTTCGTTTCTTTATTTCAAGTATCTATTTCGTTGTTTGATGAGTACAAATATATTATATGAGTGCAGCAACTTAACTGCTTGTTGTGTCACCATCACGTGATAGATTGATATTAAAAATTGTATTCCGTCGTTAATATTCCATCACGCAAAATTTTTTTACATCAGAAAAAGAAAATAATTAGAAGCGAAATAAATAAATAATACTTATTTGTAGGAATAAATTGATAATACACAGCACTGTCAACAAGCGAATAAACTGAATCTGCAGACCGTTGTCAAATCGGACAATCACAATCAGGGAGCTAATGTGCCCCAACCAGGATGCACATTGGCGGCGGAGTGCGGAAAGGTTACGTCGATGGAGCATTGGAGACTTCATGAAGGGGAAAAAACCGGAGGGACGAGGAATTCATACAGGAAGAGGTCACTCATCGGATTATATGATTAACTGGGACGGGTGGTGTACCATATTTCAGTAGCAATAATAGACCTTGGTCATTTTATACATTTTATGTATCTTCATTATTATTTCCAATTGAATTTATTGGATATACTAAACCTTGAATTGCCATTTATATAATTTTTTTTATTATACGTATAAATTATCGATATTTTTTATTAATATTTATATCGATAATGACATTGCTATTATTAATTAATTAATAAAATGCCCTTCATGCTTTTAGTCATTTTTTTTTAGTTTAAATTTTGGCGCTTAAAATCGCCATGTTTAGACGCCATTTGCGCGAGTATGAATGCGCAATGGCTCAATAATGAATTCAAGAGCGCGGTTAACTGCTAGAGAAAAGTTTACATTTTATAATAGTTTAGCAATATTATTAAAAGCTGTTGTAGGACATAAAACAACAATTGATTTACGAAATGAATCATTTGTTTATGGAACAATTGAAGATGCAGACGCGTATGTAATATTTTTTATATCAAATTGAGTAAAAAGGTATAACATTTTTACATGAATTTTTGCATTTGTAGGTGTATGAATGTGGTGATGAATAATTGTATTTTCACTGATCCACGAGGTGATAAATTTCGTTTTGATACATTTTTCGTACAAGCAAGGAATATACGATGTGTTCATATACCACCAAATGTAAGTTGAACTCAAAGTGGATTTAAAAAAAAAAATCTCATTCTCAGAAATAATTAAATAATTCCCGGAGTGAAAATTAATTTTTGCAACACTCAACTGTATTCTTTTCATTCTAATATCTTAATTGACCTCAATCTGACGAAGACACCGATTTCGATAATAATATTGAATGTAAGAGGAATTATTTCTGCCATATGTTAAAAACATACGTTGGAGTAGGAGATTTTATTTTTGTTATTAATGATTGGTAAAGTTATGAGTATAAATTGTTGGTTAAAACGAATAATTAAATGTAGTGGAATAAAATCACTGTGCCTTGAAAGAAACAATTCAAATCGAATTGATATTTACAATAATTATAACCAATTACGAAGATATTGTTACAAAAATCAACATAACCATAAATTATTGGAGAATACGTATTGTAGAAATAATCAAGAAATAATGAGTGTGTTTAAATTAAATGATTATGATTGCATTGGATTCGATTTGGATAATACCTTATTGTGGTATAATGTAACAGAAATGGTAAAAATGGAATATAATACATTGGCAAATTATCTTGTTGATTATAAAGGATATGATCCTGAATATCTATGTAAACCTTTGGAGGAACGCGACATTGATTTTATGCAAAAAGGTTTATGTGTAGATTTCGATAGAGGGAATATATTGAAATTGGGTTGTGATGGTGATGTGAAACAAGCGAGTCATGGTATGAAATTAATGACAATGGAAGAAATTGAACAAATATATCCTAATAGGCATTGGGATATTGCTGATAATTTTATAAATGATCCAGTAAGTGCATGGAATTCGCCGGTTTCATTGAAAATGCGTACACTTTTGGATTATTTTGATATGCCGGCCAGTTTGCTATTCGCACGAGCTGTTGATGCCGCTGATAGCAAGAGGAAAGAACCAATTAAAAAATATGAAATTTGGCCTGATATATATGCAGGATTATGTGACATGTTTGATAGAACACACTTTGAGAAAGGCATAGGACAATATTTTTTAAATTTAAAAGCGAAACCTGATAAATATATTCGACAATGTTGTCCAAAAATAATTTCTTGGTTGCGTGAAATTAAAAAAAATAAATTGACATTTTTAATTACTGGATCCAATGTAGATTTCGCAGATTTTACAGCAAAACATGCGATTGGAGATGATTGGAGATCGTTGTTTGATATTATTATTTGTTTTGCAAGAAAGCCAGGATTTTTCACGGAAAATCGACCATTTATTGGCTTATCTGGATACAAAGAAAATTCACGTATCGCTGGAAAAGATTTAATCAGAGGAGAAATTTATTCTCAGGGTAATTGGCCAGAGTTGAAAGAATTTTTTAAAGACATTACCAAGAAAAATTCACCGCGTTGTTTGTATTTTGGCGATAATATCATTCAAGATATTTACACACCTGCAGCTCACATTGGTTGGGATACAGTTGTTGTAAGTGAAGAGATGCACGCAGAAGAAATTCTTGATGAATTATCATCTCATCCAGACACAAAAACAATGAGATCACAATATTGGGGATCATATTTTTCTGATAATAAATCATCATATCCAGTTGGTACAATTTGGTCTCATATGATTGAAAAATATTCAAAAATTTGTATTCCATCATTAAAAGTAATCGCCAATAATTCATTGGACACGACCTATGAAGCATTTGATAATAATTGTAAAAATGACAATGGATATTATCCAAATAAACCAATAAAATATTCACAATAATGGATAGTTTATTGACTCAATAATTTATCTTGTTTGTCAGTAAAATTTTAAATTATTCCGTTGATCAATTGTATTATTTTATCTACATTATTTTTTCTAATTTTTTTTTTAAAGATTCCGATAATTCCTGCAATCAGAAATGAATTGAATCTTCTGATGGGTCCACAAAGGCCGATAAAGTCGCAGAAGCCAACGTTTAAATCGAAAAGAGCGCAGAAGAAACAGGAGGAAGATAAAGCAGCGATGGAAAAATTATTGAGTATGAAAAATGTTGAGAAGCCTAGTTGTTCTTATAATAAGTGAGTGATACTAAAACAATTTAAATGTTTGATTAATAATCAATGACAGTGAGGTGAATAAAATTTAAGAATTAGATAACATTTTATTTTCTTTTTTTTCAACAGACAATGCAAATTTGTTTTATAAAAATACTACGACGTTAGGAATATTTTTTTCCTCGATAAAATACTGACCTTATAATACATACAAAACAAAAAGAGAACATTATCTAGAATTTACATCCCGTATAAACTATGTCATCAATTCAATACTTAGCGAAACCCAACCATTTTATAATTCCTGAGTTAACCAGTTCTATAAAAAATGTATTACTAACAAAACATTTCAATTAATTGATATTTTTTGTTTAAAAAAATTCTAAGTCGATAATAACAGTCAGACATCAATACTTGAAATAAAAAAAAAATATAATGAGCAACATGAAGGCAACGCGTTTGACATTAACGTCAATTTATATGCCACTTTGGCATATTTCAATTGATTTGAATATGAATGTTTTTTTTTTTTTCATGAATATTAAAATCATTGTCGTTCAATTGCAATTGCAATACCCATTCCTCCACCTATACAAAGTGAAGCAACACCTTTTTTTCCTCCAGTACGCTCCAAAGCATACAGAAGTGTAACGAGAATTCTCGTACCTGGAAAAAAAAATTTTTTTTTTATTAATTCATCACTGGCGGGAGGGAATAAAAAAAATAGATTTGAAAGGAAAAAAAATTTTTATACAATTACCTGAAGCACCAATTGGATGGCCTAAAGCAATGGCACCACCGTTAATATTAACTTTCTCTGGATTTAATCCCAATTCTTTTAAACAAGCAATTGATTGTACAGCAAATGCTTCATTCAATTCATATAGGTCAACCTCGTCTTTTGTCCAATTGGCTTTTTTCAACTGATAACAATTATTTATTTCATAAAGTTAATAGAGCGGCAATTTATTCACAATTATTGATGAAATGTTAATTGATAATGTGAATAGATATAATTATATATAATTATATTGTAACGAGACTCACGACTAATTCAACAGCTGGGATTGGACCGGTTCCCATAATATCAGGTTCAACGCCTGCTTGAGCAACCGCGACAATTTTTGCTAGCACAGAAATACCTGCATTTTTAGCAGCTTCTGCTGACATCAGCACAACCGCTGCAGCACCGTCATTTATTCCCGATGCATTGCCCGCTGTAACTGTTCCCTCGGACTATGTGAATAAATTATTCCGAAAAAGAGGAAATAATTATTTATATTTTCATCGATAGAAAGAAAAAAGGAAATCATTATATAAGTTTAATTGTTTATTAACCTTGAGAAATACTGGACGTAATTTGCCGAGGCCTTCGATTGTCGTGTCTGCTTTGGGAAATTCATCTGATGAAATAATTACAGATTGCTTTCGATTTGTAACTGTAACTGGAATTATTTCCTTATTAAAATATCCCGCAGTGATTGCTACCTGAGCCTTTTGTTGCGATTTCGCTGCATAATTATCTTGTTCAACTCGGCTTATCGTAAAATTTTTTGCAATATTTTCAGCTGTGTTAAACATACGAAATTTGTTAGTCAATGAGATATTTTAATATTGATGATTGTATGTGAATGAGGGGAAAAAAATAGGTGAAAACAAGTGATAATAAACCTGTAATTCCCATGTGAACACTTGCAAATGCATCGGTGAGTCCGTCAAAAATCATTGTGTCAATCATCGTTCCATCTCCCATTTTTATACTGTTCCTTAAATAAATTGCATGTGGAGATTGACTCATGCTCTCTTGACCGCCAGCTACAATTATTTCACCTTCTCCAGATTTTATCGTTAGGTATGCATTCATTACTGATCTAAAAATGAAAACTCATATGTATTTTATTTTTCCATTCATTCAGTTATATTTATCCTATGACCTATTGTCCTTTATTTATTTTCAGATTTTATCATGTCACAAAATTTCAATATGAATACTCACTTCAAACCTGAGCCACACACCATATTTATTAAATATGCCGGTACAGAAATTGGTATTCCAGCTTTAATAGCTGCTTGCCTCGCTGGATTTTGACCTTGTGCAGCTGTCAATGCCTGACAAACAATTAATTGGTAATAATAATTTTGATAATAAAAAAAAAAAAAAATTTAATAGTGCAAGTTTTATTTTTATTGATGACTAACTTGACCCAAAATCACTTCAGACACATCTGATGGCTTCAAATTGGCCCTTGCTAAACTTTCTTTAATTACAATACTGCCCAAATCCGATGCTTTCAAGGATGACAATGAACCACAGAAGGAACCTGTAATCAGTTGGGTTTTTTTTTATATATACATACACATATTAATTTAATTTCTCTAATTGATAGAATTTATTCTGATATTTTTAATTCATTTATTTATTACTTTTTTTTTTTTTTTTTTTTTTTTTTTTCGTTTAATTTTGAAGGGAAAAAATATGACGTTAACGGGAGTTTGGAAAGTAGGTTGTGCATTACACAAGTATGCCAAACGCAAATTCGAAATTATTTTAAATATAATGTATGAAAAGCATTTGAAAAAAATATTATATCCACTCATTATTAATTCAAGAAGGTGATTATAATAATATTTCAAATTAGAAATGTAAGCTGTGGATATTATTTAATTATTGCATCATTAAATTCTTGTTTTCACTTTAAAGTAACAGGTATTTGAAATTATTTTTATATTACACATTGTCACATATCAATAATTATTTGGTTATGTCTATAAATAAATTTAATTCAAATTAATTTTACTAACCTATAGGTGTCCTTGCTCCTGAAACGATGACAACGTCTCTTCCAGTCATTGTTATAAATCGTAAGAAAATTTGAATCAAAGAGTTGAAGTAAAAATTTAATGGTGTGCTGTGCTCTTGAGAGAAATAGCGGAAATAAACGAATGCCAAAGCAAGTATAAGGTATATAAGCATTTGCTATCAATGGAATGTTGTTTGTATGTGTGTGGTGGGAATATGTACCGGTGCCTCTGTTCAACGCCAACGATACAAAACGTTTGATGAGCACTTTAAAAAGCATGTGCTCAGTATTTTGGAATAATCTTTATAATTTTCATCACAATTAACAAATAATTACAACTCAAACTATCTATTTCTCCATTCAGCAACGATAATAAGTAAATACATATTTATTTGACAAAACATTCAGTCAAATAATTAGATAAAAATAATTTTCAACTAACCATAACCTCAAAAATTTTATTTATCTAAACATTCGTTTCTCAAATAATATTACAAAAAAAAAATCAATAAACCACAAAAATATAGTATTTTCAACAATATTAATACATATATTTATTATAGAAATACGGATAATTTTGAAAATTTATAAATAAGGGCTCCTGAATTTCATATTCCGTCCCTGGAAGTTTAATTAAAAAATTCACCGCCAGTTGGCGCGACGACAGTTCCAAAAAATTTCTCACTTATGTTTACCCGTCGTGCATTGTGAATCAGTGACTGGTGCTAAGATGGCCGACAACAAGGAGGAGATTTCGGAGCTCGACAATAAACGAGGTAATTATCCCATTAAAATACCTTTATTCAATCTGATAATCCATCAAAATTATCACTAAACAATCATTGAAGCAAATGACTCAGATGAACATTTTAAATTCTTCGTAATTGCTGTGAAATAAATGCCATCTGCATGTTCTGCACTCCGGGTCAACGGGCATGGAACGTTGCCGATAGAGGTGAAAAAAAATTGACATTCCCACGTATCACAGATAAATTAATCATTATTTAATATATCAAGTGTATTAATTATTAACTGTGATATTTTTTTAATGTGATGGCACACCTGTCAGGTGAATGGACTCGTTAATTCTTTGACAGTGAAAGTAATACAAAAAAAAAAGAAAAAAAAGGGGATTTTAACAACCAGGTGAACAGGCACATATGTATGCACACAAATACATTTATATGTATACGTACATATATATTAACCCTCTAGAAATTATGAGGTGAGAGATAGGGTAGTCAATTGTATTTATTTCTGCACTTGTTATTTATTATTGCAAATAATATTGCATTATTGTTTCATTTGATGTTGAAGTGTTGTTTGGAATATTGGAAGAAAAGTAAAGAACGAAAAAATGTTGGTGGATATTTTTATATTTACTTGTCATCTTTCCATTATTTTTGACGAAATGTGTCTGCTGTGTAGATATTTATTTGTGTGTGGAAGTAATCTCCCGGCGCCAACGACATGTGTTCACAATCGAATAATGGCTGTCCTGGCGGTCTTGAGAATTTTCTGTATTTTTATCCTCCCCCGAAAGACGTTGTGTGAGAGCATGGGTATGTGAAGAAAATAAAAAAGAAAATAAAATGAGTATGTACATATGGAATAATAAGATAAAGAGATTGGGGATGAAGAAAAAAAAAAAAAGAAAGAAAAAAACAAATGTGTTTGGTGAGGGTGTGAAAATTAAATGACATTGAAGATTAATGAATTGTTAATTGTGTGATAGATTTACAGATTTTTTTCATTTTTATTTTATTCACAAATTTTTTTGATGGGATTTTTTTAGTTTACGTTATAGTTTTATTTTAAATTTGAAGGAATTTTATTGACCGGCTGGTCAATAAATTATTTTTTTTTTTACATCTATTAATTTCTCAAAACATTTTTGACATCTATAGAGTGTATAAATTTGTTAATTACTCTCAATTGTTGGCTAATAGTAATTTCAATTGTAATGGTTAGTTTTAATTGCTGTCGCAATAATTTTTTATTTAATTTTAAAGAAATCTTTTCAACATGTATATTTATTATTACACCTTTTGTATTTTATTTCTTCTTGTTACAATTCATTTATCTATGTATTATTATTATTTCTTTTGTATTGTTCACTAGAATAATGAGTTGGGAAATTGAATTTAAATTTAAGCAATGGATATGTGTGCCGCGCAATACGACAACGACTTCAATCTATAAACGGTATATATATTTTTAAATATATATATACAACAAGTTGAGAATGATACTAACATTAGCTCATGGCCAAGTCGAGTCATCGTCGTGCAAACAGAAATAGTAATTTTCGTTGATGAAATTTCGCTCAAACAGTTTTGTATTAATATTTTCCAGCAATACCATATGAATAAATAATTAATAATATAATAATATACATACGCTTTTGAACACGTTAATTTTAATTTACAAATAAACTTTATATTGTTGCTCTTGATAGTTAGAAATAATAGAGAAAGAAATAAGAAAAAATTAAATTATCTGGCGCGTGTGGTGCAATTAATCTTGACTTTGTTCCAGGATCGTGTTTACTTTATTTTTTTTTTTTTTTTTTTTGATTCTTTATTCTTCTTCTCATTCATTCTACGCTTTATAATTCGTGTCATGAGCATTAATCATCAAAGGGCGCGTCCTCATCTTGCGTGATTCGTACGAATAATTTCTCCAACAATTTTTACCAACCTATTTAATTTTTTCTATACTTTATAATCAAAAAAAAAAAAATATTTCTCCAACACTTTGTAAATAATTATTGGAATACAATTTTTTTTTATATATTAAAATATTTATTTATATTTTTTTTTTCACGTAGATAATTTACAAACAAATAGCAATTTCATGTGGGATTTTTTTATTTAATTTTTAATTATAATTACTTATTGTATTTCAATCAAATTTTTTTAATCAGATGCATATTGTCATAATTAGCGATGTAAATTAAATTTTATAATGACATGTACATAACTTTCTCAACAGCGAGTATGGCAAATGTGTCAGTTCAATTTTATTGTCAATTGTGGTGAGGTTAAACTTGCACTGAGTGAATTCCCCTCCTTGGTTCAATTAATCTCTCTTTATATATGTACTCATTTCACCTGTGTGTCCCCTTTAATGCATAAACTCATACAGATAACACACCCCTGGATATTACAAATTTACATGGTTGCGCCGCGCCCCTTCTCACTCAATTTTACCTTTCTCTAATTCCGAATCGTTCACTCGATTGCTTGCTCGCAAAAGAAATATACATTTAAATATATGTATGTACATTAGTGAAAGAGCCAAGGGACAAAAAAAAAAAATTAATAAATAAATAAATAAATAAATAAATAAATAAATATAATAATAGTTTTAGATATGGAGAAAAATCAATAAATCACATTGTTATATGACATTAATGTAATATAAAATATTTGAATTGTTGGTAGCTTTGTGGTATGTAGCAAAGAGAGATTTGCAGTTATAATTCGTTTGGATTTGTGGTTATTTTCCGTTAGACGAAATAAACGTACGTTGCGTGATAGGCAGGAGTCAATTTCTCTTGTTATTAGAATTATTATTGAGAATGACTGGTGGAAGATGTATAAAAGATGTGTGAAAAAAATCAATGAAAACTTTAATAAAAATATAATTTACACAGGGAAGTTTATTGACAATTTAATTTTATTTGTTAATTTTTATTTTTATTTTGTTTTATTTATTTTAAATTTTTTATTTAGCTATAATTATTGATGGAGGATTCAAAATTAGTGGTAAATGTATTAACTGTGAATATCAGTTTCGTTTTAATGTTTTTTTTCCCTCAAGTTTAACCGGAAGTTGGATAAACGCGTAACCGTAACCTTAAACTTGTTCACGGTCATGGGCTGATGATTATTTGTTTGCCTTTCGTGATAAATCTTTATACGTTTTATTTTCAATACTACAGTGAGAATATATATTGATTATTATATTTTTAATGCTATCTTAAATTAATATTTATCACAAAATACAAATTCGTTTTTATTTTTATTTTTCTTTCACGTTTGATAATTTCAAAAAGTATTTTTTCAATCAATAAATTATAACGCCATAATTTACGTATTGAAACAATATTCCAACACATGTCTCATATAATATTATTTATCACATTGACCTTGCAATTTATCTATTTATTTATTTTCTTACGCAATTTATTGGCCTCATCAATTACTCTACATTGATATAAAAATTTTTTCATTTCATTTCTAATAAAATTCTACTGGTAAAAAAAATCTTTTTTTCTTTTATTTCAAATTATAGATAACATTTTCTTCTCTTACCTCTATTATTTCCTTTACCTTTTGTTATAGAATAGTAAAAACCGATCGATAGAATAATATATTGTGGTTTATTTCCTGTTAAATTTAATGAATTCAGTCATTGTTAATATTATATACATTTTAATAAAAAATTACGATAAAGTTTATGGGGCTAGACAAAATGGAAATAAAAAAAATTATATATTGGCAACATATTTAATATAATATATTATTATATTTGAGTTTGTCGTCTATGCAGGCAACATGTAAATGATAATGCTTATCATGAGACCCAACTTTCTCAACTCTTGTCTCGGGTGCAAAGTAGGCCTTGCTGATCGACCAGCAGATAGAAGAATGCGGCGGCATGACACAGACGATTCCGTGCGGGTATATATATGTACATATAATAAACGCAACTTAAATTGGCGCGTGCGTCAGTCCTAACATTTATTAAACATGAGTAACATGACTAATCGCACTTTCCATAGCGTTAGTTGTATATAAATTTATAAACATTACACATAAATATGTGGATGTTTATTGAAAGATGAGCAAGTTGTCTGAGAACAGTTTAAAGAAGCTGTCTATGTATAATTTTATTATTTTTTTTTTTTTTTTTACAAAGTAAAAATAAAATGTATAAATAATTTTTATTGATAAATATTTGTTTAATATGTGCGGATAAATTCTATTATGAAGACGTATAGATATAAATAAATAAGTAAATAAATATATTTTTTAGTGTATTTAAGTTTGTTAAAATTAATAGTCGGTAAATAAATGAATAGGTAATTTTTAATGATGCATCATTAAAATATTTAATGTGTAAACTTATGAGTTTATATGTTCATATATTGGGAATGAGAAAATTAAATGAATTATGGGGTAATTATACAATAAATTAAATTTATTAATGGATAATTGATGGGGAAAACGTTTGAATAAATTTTTATTCAATTCAATGGGTGGGAAAATAATCTTGTCAATTTTATTTTCAATAAAAAATTTAAAAAAAAAAATTTTAATTCACATATTTAATCAATTAATTAATAAATTATTTATTTATATATTAATAATTTTTATTTTATTTTTATTTATTTATTTTATTTATCTTATTTATTTTATTTATTTTTATTTATATATTAATAATTATTATTTTTTATTTTCATTTATTTATTTATTTCATTTTTATTTATTTATTTTATTTATTTTTATTTATTTAGTTATTAATTTTATTTTTTTGATTTGTATATGCAAATGAAAATTTAATTTCCTCATAATCTGAGAAAAGTGGGGAGGGTGGGAGAACAAAAGTGCATACAGATAAGAGTGGGGAATTTTCACGTTGAAATCAGATGTGACGTAGAGAGGCTTAGGCGGTAAGAGAGGGGTTGATTCACTCGTCTAAATCGCGTTCACTCAGTTTCTAGCAACCGTACTCACTGTGTATACACATTTTCGTTGCGTCTCTATTAACTTTGCGTGCTATTAAATTAATTTGATTATTAAAATATTAATTTTTAATTTCCAAAAGTGCATTAATTTTCTTTAATATTAAATTTTATTTTATAGTTTTGATAAATAAATTAAAATTTATTGTGATAAATAATATCGTGTGTTAATTTGTGGATAATAAATTTAAATAATAGTGTGTGGGTGTGTGTGTGTATGTGCAGTGTGATTGATATGTGCAGTGAGAAAAAATATTCTCAGACAATTAAATAATAAATTGCATAAATAAAATGGTCGTTGTGATGCAATCCGAATACGATCAACAATTTAACTTGGGTATTTATATTTTTTTTTTAATTAATTATCGTTAATTTTATTATTAGTGAAATTTTATTATTTTATCTATCAATTATTTAGTTGTAATATTCACAGTATATTGCTAAAAATAATTTTTATTATTTGGTATATTATACATGTGTGTTTGTGTGAATGTACCAATTATCGTTTTACAAATCGTATTACAAGGTTATTTTATGTGTGTACAGTATGCTAATGTTAGTTTCTTATACTCGTGAGATAAATTGCTAGTTAGGTAGGTGTGTATTATACTCATCGTTCCGGCTAAGCTGGCACGAGTGTCCTGGGAGAGAAAATTATTATTTTGAACTAGATTTGACTTGTTATGAACTCTGATGACACTTTATATCCGTGAGAATAATAATTTTTTTTTTTATTTTTATTTTTAATGCGATTTAAGTATTGTATAAAATTTATTTCCTTTGGATTTTAGTATATAATATCTCGTGTAGGTATTTAAATGTTATTTGATATTGACATGTATGATATCTTTCAAATTTTTATTAATTTGAGTTCAATAAACTTGAAAGATGAGAAATGGAGAAAGTTTCTTTAGCTTATCTCCAGCTGTCTTATAATGAATAATAAATTATAATACACAGCCCACGTGTAATACATATGTGTCAATAAAATGTACTGATTTTAATTATTATAAATTTAATAATGACATAAAAAATTTAATTTCATCATAATCAAAAAAAAAAAATTGATAATTATACAGTTGTAAATTAATTTTTCTTTTTTTCTTTCATGTTACAGGTGAGTGTTTGACATTTTTCCAATTAATAAATTGAAATGAATTTTCATCCAGGGAATAAAATTCATGTGACATTAATAAGTGAGTGGAAATGTCAATTTATACATTATTAGTCCACGTGTATTTAAATTCACGGATAAACAAATCCGTTATCGACTTGGCTGCATTGACACAAATTTTATTCTGACGAAAAAAAAAAATTTATATATACATATAAATTACTTTAATTGCTGGCTTCCTGCGTGTTCAATGCGTCGTATGCTGTAACGCAGTCATGTTTGTCAGGTCAGAATAATTGTTAGAGCGTCTCTGAACACCGTTAAATAAATAATATTATTTCAAGCTGATGATTTTCACGCAAGACAATTATTCAACATTGATTTAATAGAAAAAATATAAAGTTAAAAAAAAAAAAAAAAAAAATTGAAAATACAACGAATTTTTATAGAAGAGGGAAAATATATTTATCTTATACATTGTTACATTGTTCTGCCAATGAATTTATATAGATGGATAACCGTGATCGGTAACTGTAATTCAATATTGCATGCTACTGAATCCTCATTTCGTGCAAGTTTGAAATGCATCCGTGAATCGTATAACTATAACGAATAATTTTTAATAAATTAACTAGAGTTTAAAATTTATTTTGCGATTAATTTAATTACCGGCTTTGAAGTTATACTCGGTAATTTTATATAGAATTAATTTATTATTTGCATTAATGACCCACATTTAATAGTGAATTTAAATAAAATATAATGTTAATTATCTAGCACTATTTATAAAACGGAAATAGCGTTGATGTATCGTGGTATTAGTATAAAGTTGTTTTTTCAATTGGAAAGATTTATTTCTCAGAGAGTTTATATTATTTATCATGTTGCAAATGCACATGGCAAAGTGCTGATGTCACCCACGTGCATTTCATAGTACGCCTCTTTATTAAAATTTTTATTATATTCAACTGGAGTATAATATTAATGGAATTGAATGGTGTTTTAAATTTATTTTATTAGTTAATATTATTATATCTATCTTTTAGAGATATATATAAAATAAATTAATGACTGAACTCAATAATTTATTTGCTATTTCATTGTCAATTATATCAATTCAATTACATCAAGTTATTTATGATATTAATTTTAATTTTTTTTAAACACTTGGCTCGCCTCTTCTTATTAAGACGATCGTTTACAGACAACGTGTGTATGATGTTATAACCTCGCCTACATTCTATTATCCCACTATTGCATAAGCTTTGATAGTTGACAGTTAGTAGTTATATACAAGGTTTAGGAGCGAAGGGAATTTAGCAATTTTATATGCAGAATTCTAAACTGACTATTCTACGTCATTGGGCGTGACCCAGTTAAAAATTGATTATTTTACATATCTAAAAGCTTAGTATATATGTGTATGTATACTTATCAAACGTGATCTTACTGTGATTAACAAAAAAAAAAAATATTTGAATAAGTAGATAATTTTTAGTAAAAATTAAAGATTTAAAAAAATAAATAAAAATTATATATGAGAATATTTTAGAATATCTTGATTCAAACTGGCTGTACCAGTCTATAAATTGAAGAATTTCGTTGAATTTCCAGTTTTAACTTCCATTGAATTCTCTTCTATATATATTAACGAAGTTCCTTGACTTCATTCATGTATAATATTATTATTGTGAATACATTTTGTCAATTCATAATTCAAATCACGTTATGTTAATTAATTTATTTCACGGTATTGTTGCTAATATATGTTGTCAATATTGAATGTAAATATTGAGTAGTATTTCGAAATGGAAAAAAAAAAAAGGAGATATTTAATTTTTGAAACGGAATTATATAGTGAACGTTTTGCCTTTTGTTAGGATAAAATGTATATTGCAATGAGTTATGCAAGTGCGGAAGTGATGCATTACACGTCCACCACTGAGATTTCTCTTAGCTCTTTTTATTTTATTTTTCTTCTTTATTTGTCTCCCACTTTATCCTCGCCGGTTCACCTTTGCTAGGACGGTCGGTGATCTTCGTGTGACCTTGAGTCCAAGGCGAAGGTCTCGTGCAAAACCGTGTACGCTTGTGGATTTTATTTTTTATTCTTCTATTCGTTTATTTGTTTTCACTCCATCTCAATTTTCTTTAGTTATGCAAAGCAGTCTATATTTTACATCGTATTTAAACTCAGTAAATAATACAATATTTTTTTATTTTTTATATTGTGTTAAATTCTTTTTAAAAGGATGTTGAAAAATAATTTTTACGTATTTATTCAAATGATTATCAAGTTGAAAATTATTTTAGGAAGTTATATATATTTTACGTGATGATTTTTAAAGAAATTGATCGGAATTTAGTGTTGCCGTGAGGGCGGAGAATTTTAATGCCACGCGAAACGAGCATGGTATAGAGTATAGTGTTGCCCTCTTTTATTCTTCTTCTTATTTCATCTTCACTTTTGCTTGCGTGCTTAACCAGTGCGGCAACAGTAACCGGCTATTTTGGCGCCGAGTTTTCGGATCACCGGCGGCATTCCTTTGCACCCAAAATGCTCAACAAAAATTGCCTCAAGCGCAACTCTTTCAGAATTCCATTTCGCACTACTCCTCTTTTCGTATAGCATTCGAAAGTTTGTTCAAATTTTCTCCATGCAATAGGAATATTTTTTTTTTTTCCCCCAATGCTGTTATTTTCTTTGGGTGGTATATTAAACTTTATGATTTTCTCTGCTTTAATTAAATGCACGTTAAGGAGACGGTACTCCAGTTTATTTTACGTTACCAATTTATTGCTCTTTCACGAGCCGGTAAAAATACAGATTGTTGAAGTTAATTTATATATTTGTTGCCAGAAGAATACGTAATTATATGATTTAAAATGCATTCGTTAAATTATGTGGATTGGGGAATTTAATAAAAAAACAAAAGTGTTAATAACAATTATAAGTGTAAGTGATAGTTGATATAACGAAAGTTGTCAGTCATCTGGTTTAACGGCTTCCTTGATCCGATTGTTGGTTTTATTCACAGTTCAATTATTGATTTATTTTAAAGGCCTCCACTGATCTTTCAAAATTGAGGCTTCATAATATGATGATTTGACATCAGTTTTGACCATATTATGTAATTAAATATTGGACATATTGCATTGATCTTACATAAATACAATAAATATTAAGTGGAAGAATTTATTTTTTGAAAGACGATCGCAATAAAACCTTTTTAGTTACTATATTATTTAATAGCATGCAGTTGTTTATGAACAGATTTATTTATTCATGTATAATTATTACCTTAGACGCTGTATAAAATATGTATGTAATAATTTTTTTATAATGAACAGTGAAAATTACCAAGATAATTGGCTTATTAATATCGTAAAGGTATGATTATAATGTTGAATATGTAATGATTATTATTATAAAGTTTAAATTGTAATTGGATCAATGACTCTAGCGTTGAAAAGTTGTGTGCCGGTATTGGTAGCAACAATTGCGCAAAAAAAGGGCCTGTTTACCACGACTTCTAAGGGTGGTAATGGCCTAGCGCATCCAAACATTACTTGAGTCGCTAGAAAATATTAATATATTAGATTGTGATTGATTGAAGAAAATTAATTTGGAGAATGTAAAAATTATAGAGACATACTAGTGACTGCTGCAGCTACAGTTCCTTCTTCATTTACTTCAAGAAAAGCTTTTTGAAACACATTGTCTATATTTAGTTGTTCTGATTCGGAAATCCTACGAAAATCTGCATTCATAGTAAACATATCATTGATGCCTATTTAAAAAATATAAAAAAAAAGAAAAGAAATGAAATAAAATTTAAGTATTGACGATAAATTATTTATAAATGGTAGATGAAAGTCGTTACTTTTTGTAGAGTGTTTTTGAGGTCAAATTCACTGGTAATTTTGAATTTAGGTAGTTGTAAATTAATTTTAATAGAATAATTATTTTCGTGAAGTTTTTTAAAGTTGATTTCCTCTAAATTTTTTTCTATTTCTTCGAGTCCGCTTATTGCAATAGGTAAAATCACAAACATACTGATGGCATCAGTGGAAGAATTAGACTAAAAAAGTTTTTTTTAAATAAAAAATTTGCTTAAATAATTATTGATAGATATTGTCATCGTAACATACGTTGTATGGAAGTTCAATATAATGAGCATTAAGATTAGGCACTTTAGCATGATTGTAATTGCCAGTTACATGCATCATAGAAATAAGTTTTTTTGTTTGCTCATTAATATAAAAAAATTTAGATTGGGTGTGAGCTTTTCTAAAAGAAGTCTTCCAGGTTCCTTTGAAATAAACAGCATTTACCAAAATTAATCGTGTATCAGAACTGATACTACCTGCAACAATTAAAATCAATTAATTATATAGTTTCTAATTAATTGATTACAACCATTAAAAGCTGCATAATTTACTCGGTTTCATAACATCTCTGATACGATTGTTGGTTTGTTTTTCACACCAATTGTTAATTATTTGACAAGCAGTTAAAGTATTCCTAAAATCAATGCTCTGTGTTGTCGATCGAAAAAACGTTTCTGTGATATTTCGAAATTCAGGATTCACTTCAAATCCAGTATTAGTAAACATTTTGTTAGCTAATTGCAACTCACTAGCTTCAATGCTCTGTAATTTAAATGAATTATGAAATAAACGTTACGTTAATTTCATATATAAATCTCTATATTTATTTTCATGTTACAATACATTTAGTGTGTCGGTTAAAGATTGAATTCCACGTTTAATCTCTTCATCAGTTGTCAATAGATTCAAACCCATACGTAATTCCTTCTGAGTTTCACCATAGGCACCAAATGCTGCCATTGACAATACCATTGACACACTGATGGGCGAGCATACGAGATTGTTGTTCCCATTTTTTACAAGACTCTAAAATATATACTACATATATTGCAAATTATTTTATATTAATTTTACTTTTGTAACAAGTATTTAAGCAATAGTACTGAACAATTTATTTACTTTATAAAATTTTGGAGAAAACTTGTCAATACTGCTAACTATTGACTGGAGTGATTCCATATTTGTTGGAGTTGCCATTGTGAATGAACGTACGATGTTAGTGGACTACACGATACTGTAGATCGATGGCGTCTGTAGCGTTGATGTTGCTCACCCTACCATTATCATCAGAATTCGTAGATGGCGTCACAACTTTAGCTACGTAGACAGCGATGAGTCACTTTTACATTTTTTATGTTGACGCAATTATTATCATATGATATCAGAAATGATTACATCATCAAAAAATATTTAATTCTACCAAACATTTATTAAAATCAAAGTTTATTCAATGAATTAAATATTTAATTTTGATGTTATTATAAATATAATCGTATAGATTAGAAAATTTTTCAATCTTTATTGATAGGATTGGAATTAAAATTATGTGTATTATTTGATATTTAATATTTTTAATTTAACGTTGGATCGATAACTCGAGCGTTAAATAATTGTGTTCCAGTGTGATTTGCGACAATTACACAAATAAATGGTCTGTTGATGATTATATTCAGTGGCATACACATAAGCATTATCTGCATACCTAAAAAATCCAAGAAATCATGATTTATAAATTTATTATGAAGAATGATAAGATTTAATTTTTCGTTAGATAGTATAGATAATTTTAGATAAATATTCTTTAGAGTTTTTACAAAGTTTAAATTTTATTTTAAACTTACCAGTTACTGCAGCAGCTTCAGTGCCCTCTTCATTAACTTCGATGAATGCTTTTTGTAAAATTTTACTTACTTTCAATGGTGTTGATTCATTAATTCCTTTAAAATTCGCAGTACTCTCAAACATTTCTTTCATTCCCATCTGCAAAATAAAATTGTTTGAAATTAATTATTAAATTAATTTACAAAGCAATATTGTGGAACATTATATTTTATTTATGCAATGAAGACCTTTTGGAGAACTCCTTTGAGATCAAATTTACTTTCAATTTTAAATTTTGGTAACTGCAAATGAATTTTTTGGGCTGGGCCACGAAGTTTCTCGAAGTTTATTTTATCAAGATTAGTCTCTACATTTTTTAATCCACTTGTTTCATTTGGGAGCATGATAAACATACTGACAGCGTCTTCAGAATTATTATTCTAGTCAAATAGATAAGAAATTAATATCAATATCTCAGTTTCGATTACAGAGAAACATTTTTTATCTTGTTCTTATTTGAAATATACCTTGTATGGAAGCTCGACATATTGAACATTAAATTCTTCAATGTAACCAAAATTAAATTTCCCACTTTTAAACATCATCGGTACTTCTTTGACAGTAGTATCATTAATATGAAATGGTCCTGGCTTTGTTAAAGCTGGATCAAATTTTTCAGCCCAATTTCCTTTGAAATAAACTGCATTGATCAAAATAAGTGCAGCACCCTCGAGATCATCTAAAATAATCATCGCAGAAATTAGAATAAAATATTTACAAACAATTTTATTAATCAATAACCAAATGTTTTCATATCCACTCACCTGGTTCAACAATATTTTTTATACGATCATTTGTCTGTTGTTCACACCATTGATTTATTGTCTTACTCGCCATTACTGGCTTTGTAAAGTCAATATTCTCTGATGCTGATCTAAATATAGTTTCCGATGTATTTTTAAATTCTGATTTTACAGCAAATCCATCCGCAATAAAAATTTTATTCGCCAATCGTAAATCAACTTCCTTGAAATTCTATAAAATATTATTAATATATTATTCTATGAATGAGAAAACATTGAAAAATTATTTGAATTATGTGACGATTAATTCAAATAATTATTATACTAACATTGAGTGTGTCAATGAGAGATTGGAAACCATTTTTGGTTGTATTGTCATCAGACAGATGCAATCCTGATCGCAGCTGCTCTTCAGTTAGTCCACGAGCGCCATAAGTTACCATAGACAAAATTACTGACGCACTTAGCGGCGAGCAAATAATATTTTTATTCTCATTTTCCTCCGATAAAATCTATGTAGAAAAAAATATAAAATAATGTAATGTGTCAAACATTATTTTATGTTTATAATTATTGTGGCGATGACTTACTTTGAAATATTCTGCTGAAAATTCATTGACATTTTTCACGACAGAGTGTAGAGCTTCTTGATTTTCTGACATTTTTTCACTTGTTTTTTTTTCCCCACTCGCGTTACGAATACTGCACAGACGTTCTTCCTTGACAACTGACTGGGGGAATGTGTTCAAATGTGCGTGCTCGTTTGCTCAAGGTTCCATCCCACTACTGGCTATGTGATGATATCATACAGTCACGTGACGATGATGTCGGTATCGATGTTTAGTTTAAAGGATAGGTGTAGTAACATGAGCGATTGCAGTCCAGAAATATATTGATATTTTTTTATTACAATTTTTATTTCATTTATAAATTATATATTAATTGATAGTATCAATCGTGATTTTATTGGAGGATTTTTCAATGGATTAGAACGATATTTAATTCAAGTTGAGAAATTTTATTGATGTATTTTTTTTAAAATGGTTACGTTATAATCGTCTGTATGTTAAATTATTTAGTTATTGAAAAATTCCGGGAGGAGTTATCATAATATAACAGATTGTTTATGCAGACAAATGTAAAATATGTCCTTGGAAAAGAATAGAATTTGTTGGCGCATGATAAATAGCGTAAATGAATGGTCTATCAATCGACAATTCCAGCGGTTCTGGACGTAAAAACATCGAAGTTCTTACCATGTGTACTGCTGCTAAAAATAAAAATTTTTTGAATGATAGTATTAAGTTTAATGATGAAAATTGGCAAATTAATTTATATATGAGATAAAAAAAAAAATGCTGTACCAGTAATAGCAGCAGCTTCGCTTCCTTCTTCGTTTACTTCTATGAATGCTTTTTGGATGACCTTTGCAACACTAAGTTGAATGTTGGAAATGCCACTGAAATCAGCATTATCAAACATATCAGTCATTCCCATATTTTTTAGAATTGGTTTAAGATCCAATGTACTTTCAATTTGGAATTTAGGTAGAGACAATTGAATTTCAGTCATCTGGTGCTGATCGTGAAGTTGTTGAAAATCAACGTTTTCAATATTATTTTGAGCTTTCTTCAATCCATTTATTTGATTTGGACAAATTATAAACATAGAGGTAGAATCATTTTCATTTTCACTCTGAAATATTTTTCAAATAAATTAAAATCGGTTAATTGATTTATTTATTAGAGAGCGTTAGGATTTTTTATTGTATCGAATTTTACCTTATATGGAAGCTCAACAAATACAGCATCGAGTTCAGAAAGTTCCCCATAATTAAATTTATTACGTTGTCTCATCATGGGCACATCATTAGTAGTATTTTCGTTGATATAAAATGTTTTATTCAACGTTTTTGAGGGATCAAATTTGGTCTCCCAGATTCCTTTGAAATAAACTGCATTAACGAGCACCATAACAGCGTCGATAAGATCCTCTGTAAAGTCATTAGCATTCAAATTACATAATTATTTACCGGAAATGCATCAATGATATAATGTAAATACATTGAGACATGATAATGAAAGATTTACCTGCTTTGATAACATCTTTAATGAGGTTTTTAGTTTTTTCCTCGCACCAAGTGTTTATTTTTTTACTTGCCACTTGCGTATTTGTAAAATCTAAATTTTCTACTTCTGACTTGAATGAATTTGCGGTTAAATTTAGGAAATTATCTTTCACCTCAAGATCTTTAGTTACAAATATTTTATTGGCTAGGCTCAATTGAACATTTGTCACATTCTAAAACGTAAATTAATTATTTACAAAACCTGTTGATAGTAATTTCGAATTTAAAAATAATCAACTTTTGATTTTACATACGTTCAAAGTTTCAAAGAGTGATTGAAAACCTCTTAAACCAATTGCACGATCATTTGGTAGATGAAGTGACGTACGCATTTGTTGCTCGGTATTTCCAGCAGCTCCATGAGCTGTCATTGATAATACTGCACCAGCACTAAACGGTGAACAAATAAGGTTGCTTCCCATATTTTCCGATGTGTGCTAAATAATAAAAAATTATTTTTGCAGTTTAATATTCAATTTTATTAATTTATTGTTAGAATTTTGCCATACTTTGTAAAATTCGGCTGCAAATTTATTTAGTCCCATGGAAACACTTCGCAAAGCTTCAATATTTTGTAGTTCAGATGGTGAATTGTCTTCTTGAACAGCCATTGTTGGTAAAATACCAATATGGTAGATTGGAATGACGATGGCCAGTATAAATTTTGATAATTCTATAATAATATTTTATTATCAATATCTTCGTTTATAAATTACAGTTGGAAAATGATAATACTCACGAAAATTCATAGTGATAGAGGATAATAACGTTAGTTTGTAATAAAGTTTAAATGGGTTCTGGTCTCGCTAGATGTTGTCGTTGGTATTTAAACTCGCAAGAGACTTTTATCACCTCCTTTTTTTTTTTTTTTTTTTTT